>PVJL010014932.1:0-26126 GCA_004026885.1 Lyroderma lyra | reverse complement strand
AAAGCTTTTTCTGCATCAATTGAAATGACCATATGGTCTTTATCTTTGATTTTGTTTATGTGGTGTATCACATTGATTGATTTTCGAATGTTGAACCATCCTTGTGCTCCCGGGATGAATCCCACTTGATCATGATGTATGATCTTTTTGATGCATTGTTGTATTCTGTTTGCTAATATTTTGTTCAGGATTTTTGCATCTGTGTTCATCAGAGATATTGGTCTATAGTTTTCTTTTTTTGTGTTGACTTTGCCAGGCTTTGGTATTAGACTAATGTTGGCCTCATAGAATGAGTTAGGAAGTATTGCTTCCTCTTCAATTTTGTGGAAGAGTCTGAGGAGGATGGGCGTTAATTCTTCTTTGAATGCTAGGTAGAACCCGTTGGTGAAACCATCTGGTCCAGGGCTTTTGCCTTTAGGGAGATTATGTATAGTCATTTCAATCTCATTGCTATTGATTGGTCTATTTAGATTATCCAGTTCTTGGTTTGGTCTTGGTAGGCTATAAGTTTCTAGAAACTTGTCCATTTGTTCTAGATTGTTAAATTTAGTGGCATAAAGTCCTTCATAATATTTTCTTATAATCCTTTGTATTTCTGTGGTATCAGTGGTAATTTCTCCCCTTTCATTTCTAATTTTGGATATTTGTGTCCTTTCCTTTCATCCTTTGATTAGTCTTGCCAGGGGTTTGTCAATTTTGCTGATTTTCTCAAAGAACCAGCTCTTCGTAATATTAATTTTTTCTATTGTCTTTCTGTTCTCTAATTGGTTTAGGTCTGCTTTAATTTTTATTTTTTCTTTCCTTCTGCTGACTTTGGGTTTTGTCTGCTCTTCTTTTTCGAGTTCTTTAAGATGGGATGCTAAGATGTTTGCTTGTGATTTTTCTTGTTTCTTAAGATAGGCCTGTAATGATATAAATTTCCCTCTTATTACCGCTTTCGCTGTGTCCCAATCATTCTGATACGTTCTATTTTCATTGTCATTTGTTTCTATATATTTTTAATCTCATCTTTTATTTGTTTTTTTATCCAGTCCTTTTTTAATAAGCTGTTGTTTAATCTCCACGTATATGTGGTTTTTTCTGCTTTTCTTTTACAGTTGATCTCCAATTTCAAAGCTTTGTGGTCTGAGAATACACTTGTATGATTTCATTGGTGAGTTCAGTCCATTGACATTTAGAGTGATGATCGATATGTGAGGATTTCCTGTGGCCATTACTTATTTATTTCTTTGTTTTTGTTTCTTTGTTTGTTTATTTTTGTTTCTTTCTTGTTGCCCCAACTTTGTTCCATTTTTCCTGATGTTTTGTTTGAGGCTGAAGAGCCTCCTTCAGTATTTCTTGGAGTGCTGGCCTCGTGCTGGCAAATTCCCTCAGCTTCTGTTTGTCTGAGAAGGTCTTTATTCCACCTTCATATCTGAAAGATAATTTTGCTGGATAATTTATCCTTGGCTGGAAGTTTCTCTCTTTTAAATTTTTGAATATTGGTTTTCACTCTCTCCTGGCTTGTAGAGTTTCTGCTGAGAAATCTGATGCCAGCCTGATGGATTTTCTTCTAAAGGTTAAAGTTCTTTTTTCCCTGGCTGCCTTGAGAATTGTCTCTTTGTCTTTAGTTTTGGACATCTTTAGTACCATGTGTCTTGGAGAAGATCTGTTGGGGTCCAGGTATCTGGGGGACTTGTTTTCTTCTTGAACTTGGGGTTCCTGATCTTTCCATAGGTTTGGAAAGTTCTCATCTATGATTTGTTTGAGTATGCTCTCTGTAGATTGTTCTGCCCCTTATTCTATTCCTATTATCCTGATGTTGTTTTGTCTCATGGAGTCGGATATTTCTTGCAGAGTTCTTTCAATCCTTTTGGTTCTATATTCCCTCTCTTCCTCTTTCTGAGCCATTTCTATGTTCTCGTCTTCAATATCACTAATTCTTTCCTCCATCTGGTTGGTCCTGTTTCTTATGGTAGTTATTTCATTTCTCACTTCTTTTATGGTATTATTTATTTCTAGTATTTTTGTCTCAATCTTTCTCATGTTTTGAATTTCTTTGTTAAATTGTTCTTTTTGTTCACAGAGTTCCTTTTTTATGTTGTTTATATCTTTTTTTATATTATTTATCTCAGCTATGGTGTTCTGCCAATAGGTTTTCATTTCTCTCACAGCCTTTAGAATGGCTGCTTTAAATTCTCCGTCACTTAAGTGAGTCCCTTCCGGTTGTAACAGGCTATCTTCTGGGTGAATTTCATGTTCTTTCTGAGGAGTTTTAGTTTTTAAGAAATTCATCCTGTCTTCTGGGTTCTTCCTCTTTGACATGAGGGCTTTATGTTCAGTGTCCAGATTATTGCTTTTGTGGTGTCTTGCTATAGGATAGACACTAGGTGGCGCTGGGGGTCAAGTTTTGTTTCTGATCTCCTACTGTGTTTGGAGGCTATGCGCATATATCCTGTGGAGAGGCAAACAAAAGCCTTTCCAAAGCGGCTCTGCCTTCTGCCCTTTGCTGGGGAAGCTGTTTTTGCTAGCTTGTGTGAATGCTAGCAAATCAAATCAGTCTTTCTTCCCAGCCCTGATTCAGTACCTGGCTGTCTAAAGGCTCACACTGCTTTCAGAACTCTGGAGTGCACGAGGAAGTGCCCGCTCCATAAGTCCAAAGCTGTGGGACTGGCCTGAGACAGCAGGGTCGCCTTTGTAGCAGGCTGGGAACAGGAACTGCAGCCCTGTGTAGGTCTCCAGGAGGCTCAGAGCTGGGGTGTTATCTTTGCAGTTCAGAGTCCTTGCTCAGCCCTTCTACCACTCAAAAGTCCCAAGCTCCTTCCGTCCCCAGCTCCCCAGTCTCTCTCCCCTCCCCCAAACTGCTCAGCTCCGAATAGTCAGCAGGGATCGCGTACCATCCTGTGTGGTCCGTCTCTGCTCCCTTCCCTCTCCCCGACTCGCCCCCTTCTCGCCAGCCTTCAGGTGTTTACTTGCGATTTGTGGATTTCTCAACAGCCGGTTTGTCACTCAGGGTCCTCTTTCTTGGCTCCTGGACGGCTGTTCAATTGTGTTTTCTGGGAGAGGCTTTAGGAACCTCCTCTCCAGTTGCCATCTTGTCTTCTCGGCTCACACCATCTTTCATAGTGGTTGTACCAGTTTGCACTCCCACCAGAAGTATGTGAGAGTTCCTTTTTCTCCACAACCTCTCCAGAACTTGTTTTTCCTTGTCTTGTTGATAATAGCCATTCTAACAAATGTGAGGTGGTATCTCATTTTGGTTTTGATTTGCATTTCCCTAATAGCTAATGAGGTTGAGCATTTGTTCGTATGTCTGCTGGTCATTTGTATTTCTTCTAGGGATAATTATCTGTTCAGGTCCTCTGCCCATTTTTTAATTGGGTTGTTTGTTTTTGTCTTGTTAAGTCATATTAGTTCTTTATATATTTTAGATATTAGATCCCTATCAGATTTGTTGTTTGAAAATATTGTTTCCCATTCAGTTGATGGTCTCTTTGCTTTGTTGATGATTCTTTTGGCTGTGCAGAAGCTTATTAGTTTAATATACTCCCATTTATTTATTTTCACTTTTACTTCCCTTACTTTTGAGGTCAGATTCATGAAGTTCTCCTTAAGCCTCCTTAGATACCTTTTTTTCTCCTATACAGTTGATTCTTTTGGGTCTTATGTGGATGCCTTTAATTTATTTTGAATTAATTTTAGCATATGATGGCAGTTCAGGGCTCAGATTCACTCTTTTACATATATGTTTCCAGTTTTTTCAGCGCGATCTACTGAAGAGCCTTTCTTTTCCCCATTGAATATTTTTCTCTCCCTTATCAAAAATTATTTTTCTATACATTTGTAAGTTTATTTTTGGATTTTTGATTCTGTTCTATTGGTCTGTGTGTCTGTATTTTTGCACAATACCAAGCTATTTTAACTATTGATACTTTGTAGTATAAATTGAAATAGAAGAGCATGATACCACCAGCCTTATTCTTTATATGTAGTATTGTTTTGGTGATTTGAGGACTTTTAAGGTTCCATGTAATTTTGATAATTTTTATGTATTTTGTGAAAATATGTTTGTGAATATTTTTTAGACTTATTGAGGTGATATTTGTTTACAAGAATTACATAGATTCCAGATGTACAATTCTACAGGGCATTGTTTATGTATTGCATTATATGTTCACCACCTAGTGTCAGTTCTTTTTCTATGACCATATATTTGGCTTCTTTTTTCTTCTTTCCCACCACTTCTCTCCCCTCCCTTTTCCTCCTCATTTGTCCCCAGATAACCACTAAACTATTGACTCTATCCATGAGATTTTTGTTTTTGGTTTTTCTTTGTTGATTTGTTTTATATTCCACATATGAGCAAAGTCATATGGTTCTTGGTTTCTTTCTGTCTGACTTATTTCATTTAGCATGATGTTTTCATGGTCCATTCATTTTGTTGCAAATGGCAGTATTTCATCTTATCTTATAGCTGAGTAATATTCCATTGTTTATATCTACCACAACTTCTTTATCCAGTCATCTATTGAAGAGCACTTTGGTTGCTTCCATGTCTTGGCTACCATGAACAGTGCTGTGATAAACAATGGGGTACATAAGTCCTTCCAGACTAAGGTTTTTAAGTTTTTTGGGTAGACACCAAGAAGAAGGATTTCTGGGTCAAATGGTAACTCCATTCTCAGTTTTCTGAAGAACCTTCACACTGTCCTCTGCAGTGGTTATGCCAAAATACATTCCCACTAGTAGTGTGTGAGAGTTCCTTATTCTCCAAAGCCTCTCTAGCATATGTTATTCCTTGTTTTGATGATAGTAACCATTCTAGCAGGTGTGAGGTGTTATCTTATTGTGGTTTTGATATGTATTTTCCTAATAGCTAATGAAGTTGAGGATTTTTTCAAAATTCTGTTGGCCATTTGTATATCTTCATGGGAGAAGTGTTAGCTCAGGTTCTCTGCACACTTTTTAATTAGGTTGTTTGGTTTTTTTGTCAAGTCATATTAGTTCCTTATATATTTTAGATATTAGACATTTATCAGATGCATTGTCTGAGAAAATTTTTTCCCATTTGGTTGGCTGTCTCTCTGCTTTGTTGATGGCTTCTTTGTTGTGCAGAAGCTTTTCAGTTTGATATGGTTCCATTCATTTATTCTTTCTTTTACTTTCCTTGTTTTTGAGGTCAGGTTCATGAAGTCCTCCTTCAGCCTGAGATCTGTAAGTTTACTGCCAATATTTTCTACTATACATGTTATTATTTTGGGTCTCATTTGAAGATATGTAGTAAATTTTAAATTAATTTTAAATGTCAGTTCACAGTCAGTTTCATTCTTTTGCATATATGTCTCCAGTTTCCCCAACACATTTTACTGAAGATTTTTTTCCTTATTGCATGTTCTTTGCTCCCTTATTAAAAATTATTTTTTATATATCTGTGAATTTATTTCTGGGTTTTTTATTCTGTTCTATTGCTATGTGTCTGTGTACCTGCCAATACCAAGCTGTTTTGATTATTGATGCTTTGTAGCAGAAATTAGAATCAGAGTGTGTGATACCACCAGTCTTATTCTTTTTATGCAGCATTGCTTTGGTGATTTGAAGTCTTTTGTTGTTCCTTACAAATCTGATAATTTTTTAAAATCTATTTCTTGAAAGTATGTTTGTGGGATTTTGATGGGAATTGAATTAGATCTGTATATTGCTTTAGATAATATTGCCATTTTAACAATGTTAAGTCTTACTACCCATGAACACAAAATATCTTTCCATTTCTTTGTGTCCTCTTCAATTTCTTCCAAAAGTGTCTTATAGTTCATGTGTGTGTGTGTGTGTGTGTGTGTGTGTGTGTGTGTATGTGTGTAAATCTAGCATATTCTTTGTTAATTCCAAGGTATTTCATTCTTTTGGTTGCGATCACTGACAATATTAATTCTTTCATTTTTGTTTCTGAAGATTCATTTTTTGTATATAGGAAAGTTGTTGATTTTGTCCATTGATATTGTATTCTGTGATTTTCCTGTATTTGTTTCTCATTACTAATATTTTTCTAATGCAGTCTTTGATATTTATTATATAAACAATCATGTCATCTGCAAATAGTGACAGTTTAACTTCTTCTCTCCCAATTTGGATACTTTTTTTCTCTTGCCTGATTGCTCTTGCTAGAACTTCTGGTATATACTAAATACCAGTGGTGATGGGGGCATCACTGTCTTGTTCCTGATTTTAGGGGAATGGGCTTTATTCAGTTTTCCCCCATTCATATGATATGAGCTGTGGGTTTGTCATATATGGCCTTTATTATATTGAGATACTTTCCTTCTATACCCATTTTATTCAGTGTTTTGATCATAAGTAGATGTTGTATCTTGTCAAATGCTTTTTCATCAATTGATATGATCATATGGTTTTCATCTTTCATTTTGTTTATATGGTGTATCATATTGATTGGTTTTCATATGTTAAATCATCCTTGAACTTCTGGGATAAATCTCACTTGATCGTGGCATATAATCTTTTTGATGCATTGTTGTATTCTTTTCGCTAAAATTTTGTTTAGAATTTTTTGCATCTGTGTTCATCAAAGATATTGGTTTATAGATTTTTTTTGTGTGTGTTGTCTTTACTGGGCTTTGGTATTAGAGTAACGTTGACCTTGCAAAATGAGCTTGGAAGTATTGCCTCATCTTCAATTTTCTGGAATAGTTTGAGAAGAACAGAGGATAATGCTCTTTGAATGTGTAGTAAAATCCATTAGTAAGACCATCTGGTCTGGGGCTTTTGCCTTTGAGAAAGTTTTGGATAATTGATTCAATTTCTTTGCTATTCACTGGTGCATTTAGATTATCCAGTTCTTCTTGGTTCAGTCTAGGTAGACTATATGCTTTTAGGAACTTGTCCATTTCTTCTAGGTTGTTAAATTTACTAGCATAAAGCCCTTCATAATATTTTCTTATGAACCTTTGTATTTCTGTGGTATTAGTGGTAATTTCTAATTTTGCATATTTATGTCCTTTCTGTTTGTCCTTTGTCCTTTGTTAGTCTAACCAGGGGTTTTTCAATTTTGTTGATTTTCTTAAAGAACCAGCTCTTTGATGCATGAATTGTTTTCTACTATCTTTTGGTTCTCAGTTTTGTTTAGCTCTGCTCTATATTTTATTATTTATTTTCTTCTGCTGACTTTGAGTTTTTTTTCTGTTCTTTTTTCTTTTCCTTTGAGATGGGATATTAAGATGTTTACTTGTGATTTTTCTTGTTTCTTAACATAGCCCTGTAATGATATAAATTTACCTCTTATTATTGCTTTTGCTGCATCCCAATAATTTTGATATGTTCTATTTTCATTGTCATTGGTTTCTATGTATTTTTTAAGTTATTCTTAGGTTTGTTCTTTGATCCTGTCATTTTAAAATAAGATGTTGTTCATCTCCATGTATATGTGATTTCTTCTGCTTTCTATTTAGAGTTGATCTCCAATTTCAGAGCTTTTCGGTCTGAGAATACACTTGGTATGATTTCAATCTTCTTGAGTTATCTGAATCTAGTTTGCATCCCAACATATTGTCTGTCCTTGAGAATATTCCATGTGCACTAGAAAAAAAAAGGTATAATCTTTTTTTGCTGGATGAACTGTTATATAAATGTCAATTATATCCAATTACTATAATGTGCCATTTAAAGCTGATATTTTCTTATTTATTTGGTTTGTGTGATCTGTTTATGGCTGTTAAAGGGGTGTTTACTTGGCCTACAGTGATTGTGTTTTTGTCACTTTCTCCTTTCATATCTGTTAGTAGTATCTTTATATATCTTTTATATATATATGGGGGCATATATATTCATTAGTGTCATGTTTTCTTGCTCTTGTATTGTTTCTTTTATCATTATGAAATGTTTGTCTTCATCTCTTGTTATCTTTTTTATCCTGAAGTTTTTTTCATCGATATCAGTATGACAACTCCTGCTTTTCTCTGGATACCATTTGTTCACAGTGTTGTTTTCCACTCATTCACTCTGAGCCTGTGTTTGTCCTTGTGGTTGAGGTGTGTCTCTTGGAGACCACATATAGATGGTTTTCATTTTTTAATCTAGTCAGCTACTCTGTGCCTTTTTATTGGTGAGTTCAGTCTATTTACATTAAGGTGATGATTGATATGTGAACATTTCCTATGGCCATTAGTTCTTTCTTTTTAAAAAATTTGTTGTCATTGTTGTTGTTTCAACTCTATTCCATTTATTCTGATGTTTTGTTTCAGGTCAAAGGGCCTCCTTCAGTATTTCATAAAATGTCAGACTTGTGGCGGAGAATTTCCTCAGCTGCTGGTGTCTGAGTAGATTTTTATTCTTCCTTCATATCTGAATGATAATTTTGCTGGATAATTTATTCTTGGCTGGAAGTTTCTCTCTTTCAATATTTTGAATAATTTATTCCACTCTTTCTGGGCTTTCAAAGTTTCTGCTGAGAAGTCTGATGATAGCCTGATAGGTTTTTCTTTAAAAGTCATAGTTTTTTTTCCTTTTTGCTGCTTTGAGAATTCTCTTTGTCTTTGGGTTTTGACATCTTCAGTATAATGTGTCTTTAAGAAGATCTGCTATGGTCCAGGTAGCTAAGAGACCTCTTTTTTTCTTGAATTTGGGGTTCCACATCTTTCCATAGGTTTGGAAATATCTCATCGATGATTTATTTGAGTATGCTCTCTGTAAAGGTCTCTGCTTTTTCTTCCAAGGCTGTTATTCTTATTTTTTTTCTAATGTAATTAGGTAGTTCTTGTAGAGTTCTTTTAATGTTCTTTACTTTGTAGTTCTTATTTTCTTTTTTCTAAGTTGTTTCCATGTTCTAATCTTCAGTATCACTAATTCTTTCCTTTATCTGGTTGGCCATTTCCAAAGGCAGTTATTTCATTTCTCACTTCATTTATTGCACTGTTTATTTCTCCACTTTCAATCTGATTTGTCCTTATAAGTTTTATTTCATTGTTCAAGTGTTTCTTTTGTTCACTATTTTTTTTCTGAGATCATTTTTCTCATCTATGGTATTATGCCAATATTTTTATTTCTCTGAGAGCATTTAGAATTGCAGCCTTGTATTCTATGTCATGTAGTTCATAAATTTCTAGATTTATAAGATCCTTTTCTGAAGATTTTTCATCTTCTTTCTGAGCAGCTCTGAATCCTAAGGTACTCATATTGTGTGCTGTGCTCTTTTTCTATGGCATGAGAGCTTTACCTCTGACAGACAGTACTGAAGAAAGTATCTTTCTCTTTCTGATTGATATTTCTGTGGTGTCTTATTGTAGAGCAGACACTAGTTGGCTCTAGGAAGAAAGTTTATGGGAAAGAGGTGAGATGTTTAAGTTGTATCTCTGGCCTTCACCAGCATTTTTGGGCCAGGTGGCCTGTGGTCCCTCTGCTTCCTGTGGTTTGTTGGAGAAGCTGGGAGAAAAAAGGGAGGCTAAAGGAAGGTCAACCAAGGAGGCTTACACTGGTTGGGGTGAGTGTCACCAGCTCAGTCTTTCTCCCTTCTTCTGAGACTGTGTTTTACCCAGGACTGTGTTTCAATGGTTCATTTCCATGGCATTAACTCTCAGCAGCATTCACAAGGGCCAAGAGTTGCAGTGCTATATCTGGGGGCCTTAATCCAGCCTAGGGCAGTTTGGATGCCTTGCTCAACTTCCATGCCACCCAGGGCATGGCTCCCAGACTGTGTCTCTAACACGTTGCTGCTAGGTCCAGTTTACCCTAGGCCTCGCAGGGTTCCTGCCACTCTAGCCTCTACTTTTATCAGTGCTCTGCATCCCCTCTCCCCGGTATCATGCTGTTTCTCAGCCAGCGTTCCCTGATTTCTTCCTAGTTATTTCAGTTATCCAAGGTCGGATTGGACTGTATCCATCTCTGTTCTCTCCCTTCTCTCCTGCTTGCCCCCTTTTCTGTAACCTTCAGGTGTTTTCTTGCAATGCATAGATCTCTCAGCTGTCACTCTGCCACTCAGGGATTCAGGTTAACTGTTTAATTGTATTTTCCAAAAGAGGTTTTAGGCATCCCTTCTCTGGTCACCATCTTGCTAAGCCACCTACCCCCACAAGTTTGCTTTTCAATGCTTATTTCTGTGACACCCCAATCAAAAAATCAGTGATTCTTTTTATTAGGGACAAAATTTTCTATCTCAAATATAATTAAAATTAGAATAAGAATTCTTTATTAAAAATCACAGTGAATTATTTAACAGTAAAGAGGTGATGTGTGAGCATTACCTGAAAGAAACAGTGGGATGGCAGGCAGGAGAGTAGTACATAAGTGAGTATAGAGCTGGTAGGATGGAGTGATTATCATTGGAAAAGCTGGTAATAAAAAATTAGGAGGCTAAATTTGGTGAAAAATGAGACTTAGTCACCAATTGTTGTTGGGAGATGGTTCTGATTTTGCCAGATACCTAAATAGTATTGTCAGTTCTTCATACCACTATCACTTATCAGTGTTTTTCTCTTAAGATTCTGGTTTTATTCCTTTGTGTTTTGTCTTCAATGTCTCTTCTTCCTATCTGCACCCTCCATAACAGCACACATTCAATGTTGTGAACCCTAACTCATTTGCTCCTGGAGCCATCTGCCAATACATGAACTTTTCTGAGATAGCCTTTCATGCTTTTCTTTTGTCTCTAGAATATAGACACTACCTCTTCTATACCTCTATCTAAGATCATGTTGGTATGTTCATCCTTCAATACAACGTATAGCAAGATCTATTATTCAGGGACACAGCATACATTTATTGAACTTATAAGTTGGAAAAGAAAGTTGCTAGCCACCAATTTAGTATTCCTTAATGAATGTGTGGAGATGGAGAAATTATGAACACGGAATCAGGGATTTTCTAGCCACTAGCTAAAACCATGAGGAACCCAGCAGGTTTTAATTAAGCTTTTTTGGGTTCATCTACATCTAATATTCCTGAAAACATTTTTATAACATTCAAATATCTCCTAGATCTCTTTCCTCTTATCTTTTTCCTCACAGGCTAAATGCAGAGAAATTAATATATACAAGTTGTCTTTCTATAAGTTGAGTTATTTTTCTTCTGTCCTTTGCAAAAAAAAAATAGAAAAAATCTGAAATCCTTATAGACATGTCCTCCTATCAGTGAGTACTATTTAAACAAATATCCTTGTGTCTCTTTCTTACACTAAGGCATTTCTAGAAAGAAAAATATGTACCCATAATTGCTTTTTTATTACACATTTATCTCTCACTCACCTGCAGTCTCCTTTCATTATTTATTTTATTGAAGCTATTTTTATAAGTTCAGCTGCTGCTCAGACTAACCAACTATAATGAACCTTCTAAATCATACTGTGTTGAGTTTTAAACAAGTTGTTGCTATTTGACTAAATTTTCTTCATCTCACCTTATTACTTTTTTTTGTTCCTCTCTTACTTCAAAAAACAGTTGTTATATACCTCATGTATGTGAAGGAATAATGCCAAGTGCTTTTGATAGGAAAAAATATAAGGATATGACATAAACCTACAAAATTTTAGAAATGATAATTCTAGAGAAGACTGATGTACATGACACTTTTCTCCTTAACATGTTTCTCCTTGATATTCTTGTACATACATAGTTTTCAGAGGTACTTAATGTAGCAATATTAAGATTTTGGCAAATTTAGGAAGAATACTCTCAGTGGAGTGGAGAATGGCATTTACAATGGATTTTAGAAATAATAATAGTAAGGATGAAAAGACAAGAGACTCTAAATACTCTGTTTAGAATTTCCTCCATGAAGGAGCATGACACAATGTTACTGAATTCTATTGAATGAAATTGATTCAGAGGCCAGTTTGTATCGAAGCTAATCTTCAGCTTCTTCTTCAGCCACGAAAAAACAATTTAGATTAGTTTACTATTTTAATTCACTCCCCTTCTACTAATTGCATTTCAAATTTGGTGCTTCCCAAAATTCTATCCTAGATCTTTTTCATCCTCAAACTATACAAATTTGCTAGTAATTCTGCCTTCTCAACATAATTTAGTTATCATCTTCTATATGGAAACTTCTATAAAAATATTTAAAAATTAAATTCTCACTGTATCCTTCACTGTTTCAGATACATAGGGTTATTATGTCTAATCCAAATTTCAGTTCCTATGACATATTCTTTGAAATACTCTCCCTGACCACTTTATTTAGCTCTAGCATAGTTAAACATCTCTTGGCACTTGTAACATTTGGAAATACCTTCACACCTAGATCTATATCTACTTTTTTTTTAGTTAGGCTACTGAATGTTCTTAAAAACATCACAATTTATAATATTTTTTACCCAAAATAATATATATTTATGATGAAATACACATTAATCTGGCAATTTGAGTCATCAGCAGATTAAACATATTTTCTGTCCATCTTTTTTTTATTAAAGTATAGTTTTTAAGAGACTCATACTGCCACAATCAGTGACAACTCATAGGAAAGATAGAGTCAAGAAATTAATGCTCAGATATAAAGTCAATTGACTCTTAAGAACTCTGCAAAGGTAACTCAATAAAAAAAGTGGATTTTTTTGTTTTACAAATAATACTGAAACAACTGGATATCCACAGTAATTAGAATGAATAATATGTAATAAAACATCATAAATAACATTTGTTTTAATATTTCTTTATTGTAGCTATAATAAAAGTTTGACCCAAAGAATCTTAGATTATATTTCTGATGGTGTGGGGGGTTGAGGAAGTAAAAGAAAACATTTTAGCAACTAGACTAGTATTAAACTGAGATGAATTCCATAAAGATGTTTACTACTGGGTGACCTATGTCAAGTAAGACCACTATAAAAGTAAGGGCTTATTTTTTTTTTCAGTTTCCCCCTAAAACAGCATATTTAGATAGTTGTTATTTTTTTTAACCATTACCTTATTAAAAATAAAATGTTTTCCTAAAGGCAAATATTTTTCTGACCAAATAATTTTGATCAATTGGAAGTTATCTCTGCTTCATGGCACACATTCAATAAATATTTAATATTAACACCATTAGTATTAAAATATTAATACAAAAATTTCAAATGTGTACAAAGTAAACAGACTATTATAGTGAACCTCTATCTACCAAGATTAAAAAATCATTAACATTATGCAATTCTTGTATCTTCTATATCTCCACTCACTATATAACACAATAATCATACGTGTTAGTATATTTTAAATTATGTAGAGATTTAGAGGTAAAATCAACATATATTGAAATTTGCAAATTTTATCTCTACCATTTTGAAAAATGAATACAGCCATGTAAGTTGCATCATCCCTAACACAACATATAGCATTTCTATACTCCAAAAATTATCTTGTGTTTCTGCAATCATTCTATTACCCCCACATCCATTAGAAGTAATTACTTTCTGTTGTTTTTGACATTAAATTAGTTATATTTTCCACAACTTTCTATACAGGCAATAATGTAATATACACGTGTTTGTGTCCTTATTATTTTCACTAATAAATATGTATCACTGAATTACACATACCTGGAAACAGAAATCTTTCAGGACCATTTTACTTATTTCCAGGAGGGAAAGAAAATAAATATTCAAGGGTTCAATAGGCAAAAATTGTCCTCAACAGGAAAAACCCAGGTCCCATGTCTCCTTAGATAAGCTTACTTTAAGGTAATGACATACACTATTATCAAAGGGAAAAAGAGGGTTTTGGTTTTTTTTTTCTCTATCTATTAAAGTTTATAGCTCATTCATAGGCAATAATAAACTACAGAATTCTTTTTCATTCACAAAGCTATTATCCAGGCAATAGGTCTGACCCATGTTTCTTCATTCTTGGGGTATTTTCTGGCTTGTTTAGATCTCATCCCTTTTTCTAGACAGCACATGAACAATGCTATTTCGAATTTCCTTGGTTTTGATGCTATAGACAATGGGGTTGACAGCAGGTGGAAGAAAAAGGTATGCATTGGCCATGACAGTCTGAAGGACTGGAGATAAATGATGCCTAAAGCGATGCAACAAAGAGAGGCTGATCATGGGAACATAGTATATAAGCACAGCACAGATGTGTGACACACATGTGTTGAGTGCTCTCCACTGCCCTGCCACAGAAGCTATTCCCAGTACTGTGTGAAGAATAAACAAGTAGGAAACCATGATGAGCAATGAGTCCAGTCCAAATGTGGAGGTAATGACAAATAGACCCAAAATGCTATTGGGGCGGGTGTCTGCTCAGGGCAATTTGATCAGATCTGAGTGAAGGCAGTAAGAATGTGTAAGAGTGCTATGACCACAGAAAGGCATACCCATCAGGAGAAAGAGCAGTGGGAACATGAGCATTGTACTTCTCAAGGCAATGGTAGCACCCATTCCTGTGATGCGAGGAATTGTCATGATGGTTGTGTAGCGCAGTGGACTATAAATGGCCACAAAACGGTCTACAGACATAGCCAGAAGAACACCTGACTCCATGAGGGTAAAAGAATGCATAGAAAACATCTGAAGCAAACAAGCACCAAACCTGATAGTATGAATTCCAAAGAGGAAAATGCCTAACACAGTAGGTATGGTGGAAACAGAGACACCAAGTTCAACCACGGCCAACATGGCCAGAAAGAAGTACATGGGCTGGTGCAAAGCAGGATCAATCCGGATGATATGAAGAATAATGCCATTTCCTATAAAGATGATAATGTACATCACACAGAAGGGGATAGATATCCAGATATTCTCTGCTTCCAGCCCTGGGATTCCAACAAGGGTGAATGTTGCAGGTGTAAACTCAATGGAACCATTAAAAATATCATGGTGAGACTTCATTTGAAAATCTTGGGAAGCACAAGGAGACTGGAAATTATATATCTGTAGTCAGTTATTGCATATCAAATTCCAAGCTCTTGATGGTCATAGTTAAGACATTTTCTTAAGAAAGAGATGAAAAACTTATTTTTGAAACAAGAACACATGTAAGCCACAATATATGGAAGTGAAATCTGATTAGATGTGTGGAAGAGTATTTCTACATGGGTTACATGCCAAACAAATAAGGCAGTAATAGAAATCTCAAACTGGGTCATTTATGACAATGAAAAGTAGTGATAAGCATAGAGATGAAAACTTCACATGGAAATTGAGGACTGAAGGACCTACTTATTTTCTTATTTACTCCTGTACAAACTATTTTCTGTAATTCATACAGAAGTAAATAAGCAGCAAAAGTAATATAATAGTAATCAAGAACATTCTTGGTTATAACACTTAATAGACTTGTGATCTTGGGAGCATGACTTAAATTATCTCAGACCCAGATATTGAATATAAACACAATAATAGTGATATAAGATTATGTGTGTAAATTGTTTATCTTTCTATTAGGACCAGAGTTAAATATTTAATACATGAAATAACATTTTTTATTATATTAGGAACCAGGGATATTTTTTCCAGCTTTTAGTATTTTCTAATGTCTTTTATTTTACTCACCAATTCACTCTTTCTCCGTCTCCTATTATGGATGATAAGAAATGTTTTTCTGTATTTTAGAGAAAGTCAGCAGTATCTTCTGCTCAAACCGGTCAGGGCTCACAGTAACACCAAAGACATCAGGATCTCACAAGCCGAGTGTGATTATTGTGCTGAGGTTGAAGGCTAGGGTTCTTTACCTGGGAACAAGTTTATTAACACTTAAATTAAACTCATCTGTAGCAAATCTTGGGTGTTAAGATTAGGGGCCAGAAATGAGATTCAGGATAAGGTGCAGAGATCAAGATGGTGAGTGAAGTCTTTGTCATATATTGGGCTATGGCCCTTGGTTAGATATAGAGCATGGAGTGCTAATAAATGTTTAACAATCAGCTCTCTGAATAAAAGTTTCCTGATCTATACCAGATACCACTTTATTTTTGTTAACTATTACCCTTGTGGGCTATTTCATGCTATCACCATCTTGCCACTGAATGTAGAAATGAAATGTGTACAATCAGCTTTCCAAGCTGGTGTAAACCAGTATCAGTATATCATTAGGCATAACTACAGCTAGCTAATTGTAGATACTTACTTATGAAGGTGAAACTGAGAACAAGCACATCAATCTATTCATCCCCTTTCTTGCTGTTTTCTTCCAAATGAACTATGGGCATAGTTTTTACTTCCCCTTATATGTGCTTGGCTGACTGGCAGGGAGGCCAGAAGAGACAGGTCCTGAGGGAGCAATTAACAATGAATAATTATTCTCAAAAACTTCAGTTGGATTTTAGACAATGTGAGTGAATTATTTCTACTAACAGTCATGCCAGGATACATACATAAAAGTATGCATATAAAATTTAGGGAAATGCATATTTAATGTTTAATATTATTAATTATAATTTAGACATAGAACAACCTCCATATTTTGAATATATTTTTTTCTTGTCTTTTAAGTTGTTCATTTTGTCATATACATGTAATACACAATTTTATGTAGTCAATTTAACATTTTATGACATATACTTTTCATTCTTAAGGAGCTACTCTATACACAAAGTTAAAATAAAATAGATACAGTAATGAAGATAGAGATAGAATTGTAGATCTAGATAAAAGTAATATAGACAATGACAGAGATAGTGACAGTAATAGTTGAAAGAAGAGATAGCATTAGAAGAGAGAGAAAGAAAGAATGGGAAAAAGAGAAAAAGATCAGGAAACTTACTCCATTCGGAGTTTGCTTTGAGAACTTGGGTGATTAGGAGTTTTATTTAATTATTCTCAAATAAATAAACAATTTCTTCAATACTATTTATTAATTGGATGTCTGATCTGTTATCAACCATTTTAAGGGACTGCATATTTTATTTTAATTTTTTAATATAAATATAAATCTGTTACATGAATCTTTATTCTGCTCTTTGATCTGATTATGTATTTTGTTATATCTCCACTGTTGTGATTATTATGTTTTCATAATATATCAGTTCATAACTGGTCAAATTATTTTTTATATTTTTTGTTAATTTTTTTATATTTATTCTTTAGATACACATTAAAAACCAGCATGCATAAAAATAAAGCAAAGACCTAAATATAAAAGCTAAAACCATAAAATTCATGGAAAAAAATAGAGGTAAATTTTCATGATGTTAGATTGGACAATAGATTTTCAAATAGAACAGAAGCACAGCAACAAAATAAAAGAATAGATAAATTGGATTTCACAAAATTAAAAGTTTGCATATTGTGAAAGTAAAAAGACAACCTACCAAATGGGAGAAAAATTTGCAATTCATATTTCTGATAAGGGTTTAATAGTCAGAATGCATAAAGAACCCCATTAATTCAAAACTAATAACACAAACAACCTAATTTTAAAAATGGGCAAGGGACTTGGATAGTCATTTCTCTAAAGAAAACATGAAAATGACCATTGGCACACAGAAAGTAAATAAAAACCACAGTGAGATTTCACTTTTATATCTACTAAAATGTCTATAATTAAATAAAGAATATGGTAAAATTAAAATCATCATATGTTGCTGGTAGGAATATAAAATCGTGTAAATTCTGTGAAAAATAGTTGGGCAGTTTTTTAAAAAGTTATGCATAGTATTACCATTTAGCCTACTAATTTCACTCTTGCAAGTGCACAAAAAATAACTGAAAAGAGGTATTCAAACTGATACTTTTACATGAATGTTTATTACAACATTATTCACAACAGACAAATAGTGAAAACAACAAAAGTATGCATCAACAGATTAGTGGAGATGACATTTTTTACTTTCAGAAATTAGTATAAAATTAGGAAGCAAGATTCCACAGCTAAGAACTCTGGACAGCTGATTAACTTTACCTATGGTGCTTTGCCTTTAAACAGAGTGTGTGACAGTACATTATTTTAGATATGTATGTAAGACTGTTTCATGAACAATAAGGCATATGAAAAGAGCATAAATAAATAATTTCCTAATTTAAAAATGTGGTTTATACATATAAGTAAGATATGCATCTGTAAAGGAATAACATATAAATACATACTACAACATTAATAAACTTTAAAAATATTATGTTGAGTGAAATAAGCCAGATACATAATGAAAACTATTATATATAACTTCACTTATACAAACTACCTAGAATAAGCAAATTTATAGAAATATAAGGTAGGTTGGATGTTATCAGGGGAGTGGGGACTTATTGCTTAATTGGTACACAGTTTTGTTTTGAATGTTGAAAAATTTTTGGAATTAGATAGTGATCATGGTTTAAAATATTGTGAATATATTAAGGCCATTGCATTGTATATTTTAAAATAGCTAATGTATATAAATGCTGAACCACGGAATTGTACACCTGAAAATAGTATGATATTATATGCCAATTATACTTTAATATAAAATTTTAAATGTTACCTCCAAAAAAATTATATTAAAAATGGTAAATACAGGGAGAGGGAGTTGAAAGGGGGAAAGAGGGAGTAAAAAATATGGTGATGAAAACAAAACTGACTTTGGATGATTAATACACAATGCAACACACAGATGATGCACCATAGAATTGTACACCTGGAACCTATGTATTTTTTGCTAATCAATGTCACTCTAATAAATTTATCAATAAAATAAAGTAAATACCACAATTATTTTTAAAAAATTGAAAAAAATTACCAGTAAAACACAGTAGAATAATATTAATATTTTGAATGGAATGAAATTGAATTCATAGATTTTTTAAAGAGAATTATCATTGCAATGAACAACATGCAATATACATTTCTTACATTTATTTTCAGTACACATATTTTTATTGCCATTTTGAATAAGGTGATTTTTATATAATTTTTTCATTAATTATTGCTGCTATAAAACATTATTGAGGGAGCTTGGCAAGATAGCAACCAGAGATCCCTAAAACCCCACCATTATGCCTAACCTAAAGGAACTAGAAAGAAATCAAGGAGCACAATAGAGGGGACAGGGGAGGCCAAGCGGTGACAAGAGTGAAACTCAGGGTGGCAGGAACATGGGGAGACCATGAGGGAGCTGTACCTAAAAACAGCATGTTAGAGATAAATTGTGGAAACCAAGCTCTGAAACTCTGAGTAGCAAGGAAGCCAAGTAAGGGATCTGAGCTACCCTAGGTGGGAATAGTGCTCCAGATACAGCACCACAGCTCATAGTGCACTCGCAGTTGGATGCTTGCTGGCAAACACAGCCTGGAGTAATTGCTGTGGAAATGAATCCCTGAAACATGGCCCAGGGTAAAACACTGGAGAAGAAAGACAGGCAGATTTGACGGCATTCACCCCAAACAATGTGAAGGTTGTCAGCCTCCATCCCATTGGTCTCCCCTGTCTCCCCCAGCTTCCCCGACAAAACACAGGAAGCAGCGCAAACTCAGCTTGCTTTTTGTTGGCCCTCCCTTCTCCCTTATCTTGCCCAATAAACTGCAGGAAGAGGAGAGTCTGCGGACCACTGCAAACACTGGTGGAGACCAGAGATATGATTTAAACACTCCCATCTCTCCCCAAATTTGGCCCCAACACTGCCTAGTGTCCACTCTACAGCAAAATGCACAAAAATTATAATCAGAGAAAGAAAGAGATCTCTGGGGCTCTGCTGGAAATAAAACCCTCGTGATGAAGAAGAACACAACAGGCAATATAAGTATCTTAGCATTTAAAGTTGCCCAGAAAGAACATGAAAAACCTCCACAAAAGGATCTTATAGATCCAGAAATTTAGAAACTAAGTTACAGAGCATATAAGGTGGCTGTTCTAAAGGCTCTCAGAGAAATGAAAACATACTGGCAGAACACTGTAGCTGAGAGGAATGATCTCAGGAAGAAAATCCATGAACAAAAGGGACATTTTAACAAAGAAATTCAAACTATGAAGAAAAATGGGATGAAAATTTCAGAGATAAATAATACAATAAAATAAATGAGAAATGAAATAACTTCCACAGGAAACAGGGTCAACCAGGTGGAGAAAAGAATTCATGATCTTGAAAATCAGAACATGGAAATTCCAAGAAAGAAAAAGGTAGGGAACACAGAACCAAAAAGATTGAAAGCATTCTGCAAGAACTTTCTGACTCCATGAGGATGAACAATATCAGAATAACAGGATTGGAAGAAGGAGCAGAGCACTCTACAAAGAGCATACTCAAATAGTAGACAAAAAAATTTCCAAACCTATGGAAAAATCTGGAACCCCAAATTCAAGAAGAAAATGGGTCCCCTAGACACCTGGAACCTAGCAGATCTTCTCCAGCACACAGTGAACTGAAGATGTAAAAAAACAAGACAAAGAGACAATTTTCAAGGCATCTAGGGAAAAAAAGAACTATAACCTTTAGAGGTAAACCCATTAGGTTGACATCAGACTTCTATGTGCAAACTCTACAATCCAGGAGAAAGTGGAATCAAATATTTAAAATATTAAAAGAGACAAATTTCCAGCCAAGAATAAATTATCCAGCAAAATTATCCTTCAGATATAAGGAAGGAATAAAGACCTTCTCAGACACACAGAAGCTGAGGAAATTCACCAGCATGAAGCCAGCACTTCAAGAAATACTGAAGGGGGCTCTCTGACCTGAAAAATAATGTGAGAATAAATGGAATAGAGGTGGAAAAAACAACAACAACAAAAATTTAAAAAGTAAGTAATGGCCGTAGAAAATCCTCATATATCAATCATCATTCTAAATGTTAATGGACTGAACTCACCAATAACAAGACACAGAGTAGCAAACTGAATTATAAACAAAACCCATCCATATGCTCTCTCCAAGAGACAGACCTCAGCCATAAGGAAAAACACACTCAGAGTGAAAGGATGGAAAACAATACTCCAAGCATATAGTAACCAGAAAAAAGCAGGAGTTGCTATACTGATATCTCACAAAACAAACTTCAGGTTTAAACACATCACAAGAGATAGAGATGGACATTACATACTAATAAAAGGCACAATACAACAACAAGAAGACTTAACACTAATTAATATATATGCTCCCAATCAGGAAGCACCAAAATATACAAAAAAAAAAACTACTAACAGACCTGAAAGTAGAAACAGACAAAAATCACAATTATTGTAGAAGACCTAAACACCCTCTTAACAGTCATGTACAGATCATCCAAACAGAAATAAATAAGGAAATATCAGCTCTAAATGACACATAACAGCAATTGGACATAAATGACATTTAAGGGACACTTCACCCAACAAAGAAAAGATAGTGTCTTTTTTCTAGTGCACATGGAATATACTCAAGGATAGACAATATGCTGTGACATAAAAGTAGCCTCAGCAAATTCAAGAAGATCAAAATTATACTAAGTGTATTCTCAGACCACAAAGCTTTGAAATTGGAGATCAACTGTAAAAGGAAAGCAGAAAAAATTCACATATACATGAAGATCAAACAACATCTTATTTAAAAACTACTGGATCAAAGAACAAATAAAAAAAGAGATTAAAAATACATAGAAACTAATGACAGTAAAAATACAACATATCAAAATTATTGGGACACACCAAAAGCAGTAATAAGAGGCAAATTTATGTCATTACAGGCCTATCTTAAGGAACAAGAAAAATCACAAATAAACATTCTAACAACCTATCTTTAAAAATGAGAAAAAAATGAACAGAAAAATTCTAAAGTCAGCATAAGGAAAGAAACAATGAAAATTAAAGCAGAGCTAAATAAACTCAAGAACAGAAAGACAGTAAAGAATATTTATAAAACAAAGAGCTGGTTCTTTGAGAGAGTCAACAAAATGACAAACCCCTAGCTAGACTAATCAAAGGGCAAAAGGAAAGGACACAAATATCCAAAATTAAAAATAAAAGGAAAGAATTACCACTGATACCACAGAAATAGAAAATATTATAAATAAATATTATGAAGAGCTTTATGCAAATAATTTAACAACCTAGACTATGGACAAGATTCTAGAAACTTACAGCTTACCTAGACTGGATCAAGAAAAAGTGGATCATCTAAATAGACCAATCAATAATAAAGGAATTGAAATGACTATCCACAACCTCCCTAGAGGCAAAAGCCCCAGACCAGGTTGTCTTACCAACAAATTTTTGCCAAGCATTCAATGAAGAATTAATGCCTATCCTCCTCAGACTCTTTCAAAAAACTGGAGATGAGGCAATAATTTCTGAATCATTGAATGAGTCCAGCATTACCCTAATACCAAAGCCTCATAAAGACAATGCAAAAAAAAAACTATAGACCAATATCTCTGATGAACACAGATGCAAAAAACTTAACCAAAATATTGGCAAATAGAATACAAAAATGCATCAAAAAGATCACACATCATGATCAAGTGGGATTCATCCCAGGAGCACAAGGATGATTCAACATTCGAAAATCAATCAATGTGATACACCACATAAACAAAATAAAAGATAAAGACCATGTGATCATATCAATTGATGCAGAGAAAGCTTTGGAGAAGATACAACATTCATTTATGATCAAAACACAGAATAAAATGGGTATAGAAGGAAAGTATCTCAACATAATAAAGGCCATATATGACAAACCCTCAGCTAATATCATACTCAATGAGAAAAAGCTGAACCCCATTTTTCTAAAATCAGGAACAAGAGATGCCCCCTGTTGCCACTGCTATTCAATATAGTATTGAAGTTCTAGCCAGAGCAATCAGGAAAGAGTAAGTAATAAAAAAGATTGGGAAAGAAGTCAAATTGTCACTACTTACAGATGGCATGATCCTTTATGTAGAAACTGCCAAAGACTCCACCAGCAAACTATTAGAAACAATAAAAAAATACAGTAATGTTACAGGATACAAAATCAATGTACAAAAATCAACAGCATTCCTATATACAAACAACAAATCATCACACACAAAAAAAGAGAGTCAATACCTTTTGCTATGTCAACGAAAGAAATGAAATACTTGTGAAATAACTTAGCAAAGAATGTGACGGACTCATATATAGAAAATTATAAGACACTTTTGAATAAAATTTAAGAGGACACCAAGAAATGAAAAGATATGCGATGTTCATGGATAAGAAGACTTAACATTGTTTATAAATGGCCATATTATCTAAAGCGATATACAGATTTACTGCAATTCCCATAAAAATCTCACAATAATACTTTCATAAAATAGATTTAAAATGATCAGATTTGTATGGAATCACAAAAGACCTCTACTTGCCAAAGAAATGCTACATTAAAAGAATAAGTCTGTGGTATCACTCTCCAATTTTAATTTATACTATAAAGCATTAATAATAATAATAAAAACCTTGGTATTGGCAGATAAGCAGACACACAGACCAATGGAAAACAGTTAAAAATCCAGAAATAAATCCACAAATTTGTGGATAAATAATTTTTATAAAGGAGGATAAAATATGCAATGGGGAAAAGACAGCTTCTTCAGTAGATGGTGCCGGGAAAACTGGACAAACAGGCAAAAGAATAAAACTGAGCTGTGCATTCTCACCATATACTCAAATTAACTCAAAATGGATTAGATACCTTCATATAAGATCCAAAACAATAATCTATATGGAAGAAAACATTGATAGTAAACCTATAGACCTAGGGCTCAAGGAAGACTTCAAGAATGTGATCTCTAAGGCAAGCTAAGTATAAGCAAAAATAAATGAAGGGGACTATATTAAACTAAAAAGCTTCTGCACAGCAAAAGAAATCATCAACAAAGCAAGGAGATAGCCAACGAAATGGGAGAAAGTATTTGCAAACAACGCATCAGATAAGGGTCCAATATCTAAAATGTATGAAGAACTAGTATGACTCAACAACAAAAAAGAAACAACCCAATGAAAAATTGGACAGAGGACCTAAACAGACATTTCTTCCACAAAGATATACAAATGGTAAACAGACTTATGAAAAAATGCTCAATCTCATCAGCTATCTTGGAAATGCACATCAAAATTCCAATGAGATACCACCTCACACATTTAGAATGGCTATTATCAACAAAAGAAGGAATAGGAGGTGTTAAAGAGGCTGTGGGGGAAAAGGAACTCTTGTACACTGTGGGTAGGAATGCAAACTGGTACAAACTCCATGGAGGACAGTGTAGAAGTTCCTCAGAAAATTGGGAATGGAGTTACCATATGACCTAACAGTCCCTTTTTTGGGTATCTACCCCCAAATTTGAAAACCTTAGTCCAGAAGACTTATGTATCCCAATGTTCATTGCTGTGCTGCTCATGGTGGCCAAGACAGGGATACAACCAAAGCGCTCTTCAGTGGATGGCTGGATAAAGAAACTGTGGTGCATATATACAATGAAATATTACCCAGCTATAAGAAAAGATAAAATATTGCCATTTGTGACAAATTGAATGGACCTTGAGAACATCATGTTTAGCGAAATAAGCCAAACAGATTTAACCAAGAACCATATGAGTTCATTCATATGTGGTATATAAAACTGAAAGCAAGAAAGAAGAAACAAACAAATGAACAAATAAACTTACAGATACAGTCAATAGTTTAGTGGTTACCTGGGGGCAAGAGGGGAGAGGGTGGGAAAAGAGGGAGGGAGTGGAAGATGAGGGTTGGGGAACCAGGTAAGAGAACTCACACTGGGTAATAAACATATAATGCAACACATAGATGATGCACTGTAGAATTATACACCTGGAACCTATGTAATTCTTGCTAACCAATGTGACTCCAATAAGTCTAACAATTTTAAAAAATGTGGCAATTAGTACATGAAAAAAAAAGGAAATAACTGGCAATAGAAATTTGCCTCCACATCTGATTGTCTGAAGGTGACCAAAGGAACAAAAAATAGAATCCATAGATTGAGGCTATAGGCTTTACTGATAACTTATTCTCATACTTCCAAATTTTGGGACTCTGCAGCCCTAATTACCTTATCCTCTCTAAGACTTAAAAATTATTTTTTTGAGTAAAAGTGTTTGGTAGATAATGATCTCAGATATATTTTTACTTCATAAAATAGTTATGCTTTCTTCCTTTGATAAAAAAATTTTGGTAGATATTTCAGATACATATAATAAGCAAGAAAGCGGTAACCTCATTCTAGTTTAAAACCCATTTTCAGTAATATCATTCATAGATGGATTAATTATTCATGGCCTTCAGTACATTTAGTCTTACAGATGTCTATATAACATGATCTAAAATACTTGGGCCACGTTTTTTAGGAAAATAATTTTGCAGAATTTAGAAAAGTTATGTGGTTATATTCTTGATACCAGATAACAATAGCTTTGGAAAGTCATCGAGTCCCTCATAATTAAATACATTGGTATTATTTCAATGAACATATGAATACTTAATTATGTGAGATAAATAAAGATAACAAGTATCTTCACATAAATTCATGTCAAGTTTTGTCATTACTTTAGGTTAGATTGTGCAGCCAAAATCTTCAAGTTTCAAAATTCTATAGGTTTAAAAAGATGAATAAGGGATTGTGGTTCTATAACTAAAATAGTGGTTAGAATTTTTTGGGTCTTGGCTTTCTTTTCTGTAAATTAAAGATATTGAACTGTTTGGAATTTTTTATGTACATCTGCATTAACATTTAAAGTTAATCAAGCTGACCCTATATAGCTGTTTTATAGGGAATCTGCTTTATAGATTCCTGGAGGCCAGTGCCCCAGCCAAGAAGTGAGAGAGAAAATCTAATGGAAGTTTTACAGCTTACTATAGGGCCTAAATAGAGGCACCAAAAAGAAACCTTCTGTGCTACACCTATTTATTTCACTGCCCTCTCCGTGAACCCCCAGCAAAAACTAATATTTACACTATTCTCTTAGTTTTGCCTTTTCCAGAATATCATATAGTTAATATCACATAAATATGTAGCTGTCTCAGGATGGCTCTTTTCATTTAGCAATATGTATTTAATGTTCTTCTATATCTTTTTACAGCTTGATAGAATCTCTGTTGTTTTTTTTTTTTAATTCATTTTTATTGTTAGACTTATTGGGGTGACATCTGTTAGCAAGGATTACATAGGTTTCAGGCATACAATTCTACAGTGCATTGTCAACTTGATGTATAATAAGTTCACCACCTAATGTGACTTCTCTTTCCATCACCTTATATTTAGCTTCCCCCCCTCCTCCCCCACCCCCTCCCCTTTCTCC
>PVJL010014931.1:0-26112 GCA_004026885.1 Lyroderma lyra | reverse complement strand
GGGGGGAAGCTAAATATAAGGTGATGGAAAGAGAAGTCACATTAGGTGGTGAACTTATTATACATCAAGTTGACAATGCACTGTAGAATTGTATGCCTGAAACCTATGTAATCCTTGCTAACAGATGTCACCCCAATAAGTCTAACAATAAAAATGAATTAAAAAAAAAAAACTACTGAGGAAATTATAAAAATGGCAATGAAACACACTCCAAAAAATCCCTTGAAAAATGGTAAGATACACACTGTTTTCATGGACGAGAAGATTTACTATTACAGTAATATAGACTTCCTAAAATAACTTATAAATTCAAAGCAATTTCAAACAAAATCCCAATAGGATATGTCTTTCAATTGACAATCAATTTTCAAGATAAATATGAATATGCATAGTCATGCCATATGAAAAGTATTATAGCACACCTGAAAAAAAATAAAGTGAAATACTTGCCCTAAAACAGAATAAGAATTTTGCTAACATAGTGTGGTATAGTGCCGATATAGACAAATGCCTGATCTGCACAAAGTCTAAAGTTAGATCCATGCATAAATGAAAATCTATTCCATTTCAATGCTATCATGGTAGATCATGGACAAAAGAGGAAAATTTAAATGCTACTGGGCAAGAGATGATCCATATGGAAAAGGGAGATAAAATAGAACATTTTACACTAAATTGTACATAGAAACAAATTTCAGGTGGATTATATTCTATGAAAAGCAGGTCTTAAAGCACATAGGAAAAAAGACTTATGTAAATTGGGGTTAGTAAAGGATTTCTTAATTAAAATATTAAAAGCACAATTTGTGCAGACTAATAAAATTCAGCTGTATAATAATTTTAAAACTTTCAGTTATTAAAATATTTAAAATTTTAAAAAACAAGATTAAATATTAGGATAAATATTTAGCCACATCAATCAGAAAAAAACCAGGGCATTATTCATAATGTATATTTTTAAGGAAATGGGAAATCTGAAAAAAAAAAGGCATAAACCGGCCATTTTACAGAAACATAAATGCCCCCAAAACAACAACAAAGTATTCACTCTTATGTGTAATTACAGAAAAGCCAGAATGAGATACTATTTTTGAAAAATTTATTTTATCAGTGGCAACTTGGAAAAGGGAAATTTCAGCTAAAGAGCAAAGGCAGGCTCTTTTGAAGGAGCAGTGGGGTGTAGAATCAAGTGTCAACAGTAGATTAAGTGCTTAGTGGTGGCGTTCTGGGGAGGAGAGGCTTTAAAATTGCTTATATGGCGTGGGTTCGATTCCCAGCCAGAGAGCTACAAAAAAAAAAAAAAAAAAAAAAAAAAAGTAAAATTGTTCATAATGTTGGTTAGTGGCTAGAACTCTTGGAAACCCACAAGTAGGCAGCCTATTCATCAAGTGAATGGATGTCCATTCCAACTTTGTATCTTGGAGGTGTCTTACAGAGTGGCGCAGCACAGAGGGTGTAGGGTGTGGGGATGTGCTCTTGCTTTTCACCTGGTCTCCTGGAGAGGCAGGGCATCAAGCTCAGGCAACAAGGCTACGCTTGGGCTTGGAGCTCAGGCAAGAAATAATAATAATCATCATGGTAGGAGGAAGAGAAGCTCAGGACAGAAAACCCAGTGGGGAAGAAGAGGGGCTCAGGCCAAGGGACACAAGGAAAGAGGAGAAGAAGCCTTCACCATATTGCCCAGCAAATGAAAGAAGAATGTGCCAGAAGACAAGGATGAGGAGGCACTAATACAGATCGCATTACCATTAGGATGAAAGGCAGGGCATAGCAAGATCTCAGGATCAGGAGAGTTTGAGGGACTCGAAAAAGACAAGACTTCCTAGGGTGAATCTAGAGAAAGAAGTAGAACTCAGGCCAGCCATCCCAAGAAGTAGGACAGCTGCAGAGAGCAATTTTTACCTGTGCAGCCAGGCTATGGAGGATCAAGCCTGGTATGGGGCCATGTTCTGAAGAGCAGGGCCTGTCTTTGGTATGCAGCTGCCAGAAGCAGGGCCTCCCAGTGGTGCAGCTTTCACTGGCAGGGCCTGACTGAGATCCATGGCCATGGAGAGCAGGGCATGGCCAGGTGGTGTGGCTGGAGAGAGCAAGGACTAGTTATTTAACATATTATAGCTTCAGAAAGCAGGGCCTTGACAGGATGCTGGACTCCATACAGAAGCCTGAGAATGGCGTCTGCTGCCAGGCTGAAAATTTGGGGAAGATGGCTACAAAAGCTCAAGACCTCAAAGTTCTGGAATCCCAAGGAAACAAATGGCACCTGGGAGGATTCTGTGTCTGTGCAGATTCTTCCAGGAAAAGCCGCTTTTTGGCACAATTTTTCCCTACCCATGGTCTGAGCTCGTTCGCTGAGCAGGCCAATGTCCCTTTTGGTTTGTCCTGAGGTGGCCTCGCTTACCAGGTGCATGGTATGGATTCTGGCCCATCTCAGTCACCATACATCTAAAGCTGAAATGGGAACTGCAGCTGCCTCCGAGGTCAGAATGCTTCTTCACCTGCAAACAGTTTATGCAGGCCAGGTGTGGGCCCTCAACAATGATGGAAATGGAGGGTGCAGTGGAGGAAGCTTTCATGCTGTTGGGGAGATCAATGGTGCTGGGTTGCTGGAGACTAGGGGAATCTGGGCAGCAGGATTTAGAATGCTAGTCTTGCTGGCATTGATAATGGCATGGATAACCTGGTTCTTAGGCCCTTCCTCTGTGCCCCTCACCCTGCATGGATTCAAACTCCTGCTGCTTCTCTCTTCTTCCCAATGTGACTGGGTAGCTATAATGCCAGGTTGTCAGAAACAGAACACTGCTACAAACACAGTCTCAAGTACTCCCAGGGATAGAGGAGTGAAGGAGGTGGGTGGACCCTTGTTGAATATTCACTTCTGATTGGTTAACTGGATGTCACGTGACTCTTCCCATCTTCCCAAAGCAGTTCAACCCTGATCCATCTGGGGGCAATTATGAGGGTGTGCACCATTTCTTTGTGGTCAGCCCTGGCCGGGTCAATAATGTTAATTTCCTCACTGGTAGATAATAGCCCCTAAAAGAGTGTGAGTGTGTGTAGGAGGTACGATACTCTAGATAAACAATTCAATTGACCCCAAAATCACCTATCAGCAACACTGTGGAGTTTCAAACTCAAGAAAATACTTGAAAGAAATACTACACTGGTCAGAAAGAGATAATCCCCCAGCTAAGTCACCCTCATAGAATCTAATCAGGACACTGGGTCCATGGATGACCCAGAGGGGACAGCCTGGGTACAAACCTGGGACTCCTTCTGACACCTGGATTACCCATTGCACGGTTGAGATGGGTTTAAATGTTGGAGAGCAGCTGAAAGGGAAGAAACGGGATGGGGTCCACACTGTGCTGGAAATACTCAGCACAGCCACCTCTGGTGGTTCCCAAACATCAGGTTGGGAAGGGGGCAGTTAGGCCTTTTCTAGGAAGACTGTCTCTGCCTGCCTGGCCCCCTGAAACACAAGCAAGGATTGCCTGGAATGAAATGGTACTGCCCTGAAATATACATCAATGGTCTGTCTAGATTACACAGTAATCTACTTTTGAATGTTTGCTAATTTATTTAACCTAGTCTTCATTCTTGGCTGCAAATGTCTAGTTTCTGTTACTGTAAATATATTATGATGCACAGACTTGAAGTTTAATATTTCAACATTTATTTTTAGTCATTATTACAAAAGGTTTGCATGTTCTGTACCCAAAACAGAAAAGCAAATGTAAGAAAACTTGCACCTAAGCTTCCACACACCTATAGGTAACTAATAAAATGTTTAATTATATGTTAGCAGAAAGGCCATTCATAAATATTTTATAGTTCTGTTTTGTAATAATGAAATTCATTATTCATACATATATTTTTATAACCTGTTTTGGATCCAGAAAGCATGCTTTCCATGTCAAAAAATAAATTTACATAAGGCCATTTTTTTTTTGTTTTTTGGTATGTGGGTAGCTCCCTGGCTGGGAATCGAACCCAGGCCACAGCGTTAACAGCGCCAGCATTGAAGCCTTAAGCCACTACACCACCAGGGAACTCCCGTATAAGGCCATTTTTTAATGAGGAAATATTCCATTTAAAGAGGAAGCCTACATTTTTAAAGATTCTTTTATCACCAACAAAAGCTTTCCACTTTCTAACACATCACTGTGAAATACTCCTTCTTGTTAAAATCTTTTCACATTGTATGTTTGTCCTTGTTAGGAGTAAATTCCTAGAAGTGGAATTTTTTAGTGTAAGGCCAGGCGTATTCGTAATTCTTTGGTAAAATTATTGGCAAGTGGATCTCCTAAAAGTTATTAGCAAAATGGAATGGGATGTTTAATGTAATAGATGAGCAACTGGAAACAACAAAATAAAATGGAATGGTATTTGGAGTGTTAAGTAACATGGAATGGAAAAATGTATTTGAAATGTAACACAGAATGGGATGAAATAGAGTCTGGTTACAGAGGAAAATGGATAAAATGAAAAGTAGAATATGAGCCTGAACAGGATATGGAATGGGAAATTGAATAGAATGGAAAATACAATAGGAAAATTGAATGGAAAGGAGAATGGGAATAAACATCTAATGACATACAGAATACAAGATATGTGTAAAAAGGAATGCAATGGAATATAGAGTGAAATAAAATTTTAAATGAAAAAGGAAATTGAAATTAGATAGGAAAGAGTATAGAATGGAACTGAAAATGCAATGGAATGAAATAAATGAACTGAAATATACACTGTAGATTTAAGAATAGCATGTAGACTAGAAAAATGGAATAAAATTTGGAATAAAATAGAAAAGACAAGGTTTTGAAGGATGCAATAAAAATTGAATAAAAATGGAATGGAATATAGAAAGCAAAATATTGACAAATCAGAGAATGTACTAAAAATAAAGAATAAATTAATAGAATGTGTTTTAGTTACGGCTCCATAACTGGGTGTTGTGACAACAACCATTTTATTATGCTCATAGATTCTGTACATCTGGAATTCAGACAGGGCAGAGTGGGGATGGCTTTTACCTTTTTCACTGTATCTGGGCCCTCAGCTGGTAAAATTTAAATGGCTGTGAGATCATGAGGAAAGAATAGCAATGAGTGATGACTCTTAGCATTCGGCTAGAGAATCTGGGCAGATGGTGGTACGATTTACTGAAATAGAGAAAACTTGTTCAACATAGAAGCCAATTGGGAGACAGAGGAAATTGGTGTTTCTGTTCTGACCATGCTGACCACTATACTTTGTGTGGTTGTTCTAGGGCTTTAGGGGACTAATCTCCAACTTATCTCATAAACATTCCATTAACCCTAGAGGTCAGTTTCCATCACTTTCATGCATTCAATATTCTTCTGGGAGATTATTTCAGTTTACACTCTGAAATCCCTTCTTTCTGAAATTTTTCTGGGATTAGTTATGATCCTTGATTTACTAATAACTAAAATCCCTTCATTTATCCTTGCCCTCATTTAAAGAAATATATATAAATATTTCTCCTAATATATACATACTTCTTTATGTAAGTATTATTTATATATATTTCTATGTATAAATATATATTTATATAAAAGTTATGCAATTTTCTTTATATATGAAGAAAATTTTATTTTTAAATAAAATGTATATTTTAAAATAAAATGTATGTATATAAATTTTTTTATGTATTTCTGTATGTAAACATAGAAATTATACAAATCTCTCCTTATATATTTCTCCATATATCTAGTTCCTAAAATGAAGACAAGTAAAAAAAAGTATATATATGTATTTTTTCTTCTTTCACTTATTGACTTGGTTAATGTCTAAGATTTCACATTTTCTTCTAAGGAAGACCCTCTCCTTACTCTATTGGTGTGTCTTCAATACTCTCTTCTTTCTCTCACCCACTGCTTCCAGTTTAAACAGTTAAGTTCTCAAACTCATCCCAGAAAAAGTGCTACATACCTCATTGCTGAATATCACTATGGTCACTTTTGAAGTACTCCCCTTGGGAAGCTATGCACCCATTCTAGCACCTAGTCCACTCTTCAAAGCAATTGTGAAATTCTTTTTGGTCATCAGAGTTGTGGTCCTATTACCCTTCATGTCCTGAATGTCTTCAAAATGTCTTCCTTTCAATATTTCCTTATCGTCAGGTAAAGACAAAAGTACTTGGGGGGCAGATGATGTTAGTAGGGAGGGTGTTACAATACGGTTATTTGTGTATTAGCTAAAAACTCCCTCACAGACGGTGCCGTGTGAACCGGTACATTGTTGTGATGCAAGAACCACGAGTTGTTGGTGAAAAGTTCAGGTCATTGTCATCTAATTTTTTCATGCAGCCTTTTCAGCACTTCCAAATAGTAAACTTGGTTGACTGTTTGTCCAGCTGGTACAAATTCATAATGAACAATCTCTCTAATACCAAAATAGTTTAGAAACATCATTTCAACTCTTGATTTGGACTGATGGAAATTTTTGGTTGTGGCAAATTGACTAACTTCCACTGTACACTTTGACGCTTGGATTGAGGGTCATCCATGTTTCATCACCAGTGATAACGTGGCCCAAAACATCCTCTTGCCTCTCCAAAACGTGTTGGCAAACTTCATCTCTCCTTTGCTTTTGTTCATGGTGAGCTCTTTCGGGACCATTTTTGCAAACACCTTTCTCATGCCAAGATTTTCATGTAAGATTTTCCTGTTTCTCTATTGAGGTTTACTTGGTCTGCTATGCTTCTCACAGTCAGCCGATGATTTTGATGCACAAATCAATGAATTTTTGCAATGTTTTCATCAGTTCTGCTTGTTACTGGCCGCGCTGACCTCTCTTTATCAGTGACACTATCTCTTCCCTCCGAATAGCATTTAATCCCTTTGTATACTGCTGTTTTCTTCATGGCATGATCCCCATAAACTTGGACTAGCATGTCCCTGATTCACTTCCACTCTTACCAAGTTTAACAAGAAATTTAATGTTTGTTCATTGCTTTAATTTAAGCTCCTACATTCTTGCAACAGCACTAAAAAACAATAATGAACACCACTTAGCAAGACACTGCCACACATCAACACGAACACAGTTGTGAGACACAGACACACCAAGGTTATGAAACTTTATCAAGTTGTTTTTACAGTGCTGCCAATGTAAGTGCTCAGTAGTAAGTTCACAAACTTAATTGTCAGACCTCGTATATGTATATATATATGCTCAAAGAAAAAGAAAATTCTGAAAGAATTATTTTTATCTTCATACTTCAGTTTTTCGAATGTCTTGAATTGATATACATTACTCTTATAGTTAGAAAAAAATAGGGCTATTTGCATTTGTTTTATATATATATATATATATATAATATATATATATATATATTATATATATATATATAATTTTAAAAGTTTAAAGCTAAGATACCAAGCTTTCTCATATTTCACTAGGTGGTGTTTTAAATTTATACCATATTGACAGAGGGAAATTTGACAGTATGTATTTAAAACCATAAACATAAAATCCATTTGACACGATTCCTCTTCTAGGCATTAATTCTAAGGGAATGCCCACAAAGTTGTATATTCAATGGTGATTATTATAATGTCAATTGTTCAAAAAGTCTGAAACAACCTCCTTTTTCAAGAGGACACTGGATGTTCATAGAACAAACTTATACAGCTTCCACATGATGTATCTGAAGAACTTCTAATGCCTTGGAGAAAGAGCTATGATACTACACAAGTAAAAAACATGCCTACTGTATCTACTGATCAATGTTTACATCTATTTATCAATCTATCTACCTGCTTACCTATCTATCTATCCATCTATCTATCTTAATTTCCTTTGGCTACTGTAAAAAAATTACCACAAATTTGGTGGCTTAAAATAACAGAAATTTATGCTCTTATAAGCCTGAAGGCCAGATGTACAAATTCAGTATCACTGGGCCAAAATCCAGCTATGGGCAGGAATGCATTTCCTCTGGAGGCTCCAGGAAAGAACCTGTCCTCACCTCTTACAGCTTCAAGTGGCTGCAGGCCTTCCTTGGCTCATTGCCATGTCACCCCAATTTCCACTTCTGCTATCGCAAAGCCTTCTCCTCTATGTATTTGTATCAAATCTGCCTCTGCCTCTCTCTTATGAGCACATATGTGATGGCATTTAGGGGCTCACCTGGATAATACAGGGTAATCTTCCTACCTCAATATCTGTAACTTAATGTCATCTGCAAAGTTTGTTCTTTCTTTCTTTTTTTTTTTACTTTTCTTTTTTTGCTATATAATATTAACAGGTTGCATTGATTAGGTCATGAATATTTTTTAAGAAATCATTATTCAACCAATCATACTATATATCTTTATACTTATCTAGCTTTTTACATATATTAGTATCTCAATGGAACAAGTTGGCAATGCCTCGAGTTATTTTTGGTTATCCCAATGGTAAGGGTGGAGGTGCTGCTGGTATCTGGTGTGTAGAGGCCAGAGATGCTGCTAAACTACTTCAAAGCACAGGACAGCATCTTACAACATGGAATTATCTGCCTGAGCCATAATGTTATTAATGTTGAGATTTACAAATACTGTTGTAAAGAATTTAGACAATTCAGAAAAGTTTATAACAAAATTTAAATCACAAGCAATTTTGCCAGTGACTGATAACTATTGTTAAACATTTGTTATGTCATCAGAGTGAAGTCACAGAAAATGGCAGAGAATTCCCAAAATTCATCCCTCCATAAGCAAAGATTAAAGTGGAAAAAACTATGAAGAATCAACATTTTTTTTAATTCATTTTTATTGTTAGACTTATTGCTTATGGGGTGACATCTGTTAGCAAGGATGACATAGGTTTCAGGCATACAATTCTACAGTGCATTGTCAACTTGTTGTGTAATAAGTTCACCACCTAATGTGACTTCTCTTTCCATCACCTTATATTTAGCTTCCCCCCCTCCTCTCCCACCCCTTCCCCTTTCTCTCCTCCCTAACCCACTCGTCCCCAAATAAACATTAAACTATTGATTGTGTCCATGGGTTATTTGTATGTTCATTTCTTTTTTAAGTCTGGACTTCAATTTAAAATCTTACAACCAGATAGTGCTAACTTTGATAAACAATCTCTGTAGTGTTTTTTGCTTACCTGCCTACCATCATTACTCATTCTCGATTTGCCTCGCTGAGGATGTGCATTTTGATCTCTTTTGTGGTCCTCTGAGGGATCAACTCAGAGACTTGCTTTTGCTTCACCTACCTCATAACTCTCAGGGCTAAGCAGCCCCCTGGGTAGCCCCCTGAAAACATTTAAAGGCAAATGTTACCCATAAGCACCTGAGGCAGGAGATGGTAGAAGGGGCATAAAGCATGTGGTAGGTAGGTCACTTGTCCATCCTTGAGGTAGATGAGACTGTCAAGGAAATTGACACTTCCAAGGTAGAGCTGCTTGTCGTGACTAGGTCTGTTTTGATAATATGCCTGACACCCTGATACCTCTGTGTGGGAAGAGTTTCATGCAGATAAAGAGTTTTCCAAGACCGAGTTGCTTGCTGCTACTGGGTATCCTTTATCTTCTTCCCCTCTGACCACCTGCCTGACTGCCACTGGGTCCTGTGTCTCTTGAGCAGAGATGAGAGTCTCTGACCCATGGGAACAAAGACTTCCTAGATTAGACTGCATTTGTGACTTGGTGCCCTTCCTTGGTTCTGTCCAGCTGCCCCAGTATTTTTGGATGGGGAGGGGAATTTCAGGCCCCAGGGACAAAGAGAGTGCTTCTCCTGGCTGCTTTTTTGTTTTGTTTTGTTTTGTTTTGTTTTGTGAGGCTCTCAGTTGGTCCCCCTTGCCAATGCTGTCAGTATTATTTGATGTTGTCTGAGGAACTCCCATTTGATCTAGGAGGAAGACCAAACCTAACAGATCTCCTGTTGCTAGGTCTTGGATCAGAAAATGTGGGGTGTGGGAGGCCTTTCTCATTTTGGTAGGCTGACCAGACATACCATTTGAAATGGGACACTCCCATTGTTTTCTGTCCCATTTAAAACAGTACATCAGCCTTCTTTGGGGTGGGGTACACAAAACTGCCCTGCTATATTATTTCTCTGGTCCTGGGGTCCCAAACCAGTTTGCCTTCTTCTTCCTACCTTTCAGATTTCTCCTTTGGTTGTCTCTTGTACCATTTCCAGAATTTATAGATGTTTTTAGCAAGGAAGATCAGTGAGAAACCTGTCTATACCATCTCCTTCAGACTGGAAGTCTTCATTAATTTTTAAAAAAATAATAGACTTTATTTTTAGAGCAGATAATGGTTCATAGAAAAATACAGGGGAAAGTACAGAGTTCCCATATAGTCTCTATAACCAGACATGTACAACCTACCCCTCTATTAACATCCACAACCAAGATGGCACATTTGTTACAATCAATGAACCTATGTGGACACATCATTATCACCCCAAAATTCATAGTTCACAGGGTTCACTCTTGGTGTTGTACATTCTATGGGTTTACACAAATGCACAATGAAATATATTTGCCATTATAGTATCACAGAAAGTAGTTTCATTGTCCTAAAAAATACCTCTGTGCCCCACCTACACATTCTTCTGGCCTCTTAAACCCTGTAAACCAATGCTCTGTTTACTGCCTGCAAAATTTAGCCTTTTTCAGAATGTAATATGATTGGAATCATATTATATGTAGCCTTTTCAAATTGATTTTTTTCACCTAGTAATATGCATTTACGTTTCCTCCATGTCTTTCCAAGTCTTGATAGCTCATTTCTTTTTAGCACTGCATAATATAATATTCCATTGTTTGATGTACCATAGTTTATTTATTCATTCACCTTCTAAAGGATATCTTGGTTGCTAAGTTTTAGCAATTATGAATAAGGCTGCTATAAACATCTGTGTGAAAGTTTTACTGTAGACATATATTTTCAGCTCATTTGAGTTAATACCAAGGAGCGTGACTGCTCTAACGTATGATAAAAGTATGTTTGATTTTGTAAGAAATCACCAAATGTTCTGCCAAAGGGGATGTAACATTTTTCATTCCCACCAGCAATGACTAAGAGTTATTGTTGCTTCACATCCTCTCTAGCATTTGATATTGTCACTGTTTTGGATTCTCACCATTCTAGTAAGTGTGTAGTGGATCCCAATTGACTTTTAACTGCAGGTTAGTCAAACAGCCTTCATTACAACAGAACTGTTACACAAATGAAATTAAAGGTAAATAAAAAGTAAAATCTTCCAGATCGCAAGAACAATATTAAACATAGAAGTTTGGATTTATAGGGCTTTTGTGAAATCTCTTGAGACTATTTACAGCCAAACTATAAACTTGGACCAGGAAGAAGTGAAGTCTGGGGTCTTTAAATTTCATTTTTCCCATTAGGAAGAAAAATTCAACATATAACTTGTATTGGAAGGTGCTTAAAACACACTGGAATAAGTTTTGGAAATTTTCTTGTTAAATTCATAAACAGAACTGGCACTATGTTGTGTAAAACATCAAAGATGTGACGAGTAAATGCAAGTAGAATATCTAGACACAGCTCTATGGATTGCACATATTTGGTAACACCTGTATTTTTTTGAAAGTAAACAAAAGCTTTTATTGAAGTCTTTTTCTTTACTAGAAGAACCTTAGTTTTCCAACAATCCACTCAGTTTAACACTTCTTCTATGCTTAAAGAATTCAAGTCAAGCAGGGCATTCCTGTGTTTTTAGCAAGTAAATTCCTGTGATAATTCTCCAATCAACAATTGGATCTGTGATGGTTAGGAGTTAAAAATGGGTCAGCAGAGAATCTTGAGAACATTATGGAGAATAAAGTATTTGACTTACCTAACGGAAGGATAAAGGTGATTTTAATTTGGTGAGATGGGGTTTTCTTTCTATATTTCATTTTTTCTGTCTTTAAAGTAGACTGGGTTTCACAAAGAAAACCTCAAGCACTGATGTAGAATTTCAAACCATTTTTTCTTTCTTCTTCCTTTCTCTTGGCTGGTAAAGCAGAGTCTGTGACTTTAAGTTGCCTGAGCATGAGTCCTAGTTTTACCATTTAAAAATGCTACTCTGAATTTTGGGAAAACTGGTACATGCAGGGGGGATATAGCAGCCAAGATCTGCTTACACAATCATGAGCTTTCCTTCCTTGAACCTCACTAAATTCTCAGAATAAAGAGTCCGAGAAAGATCCTTCCTGGCTCTGGCAGAGGAAAGGGAGAGTAACCATTACTAAACACTCTCATAATCTCCATAACAAATGTCTACTGTGCAGGGTAAAATACTTCATCAGCGCATAATTCTGAAATTTTATCCTGGCTGGGAAAGGGAATTTCTCCATAATTATTTCCTACAGCCTCCATGGCTTCATCTAAAAGGGAGGTGAAGTGGGATTAAGAGTCAACAGGAAACAGGGCTTTAAGGCAATAGACTGGGAATGTTGTAGTCTAGAAAAGGAAAAGGTTGAAAATTACATGTCATTGGAGAAGGGACAGAACCAGTTGTGAAAGCTACAGTACTGAGACACAGACCCTCTAAAAGCCTGAAACTTAATCAGAAGGTTATGGAATGCTCCCTGTCTTCCATACCATACCACAAAACCAACAAGGCTATAGTAACAATGTTTAACAGCTGAGAAAGCTGTAAGAGACAGACTCTCTGAGAATTGCATAGAGTAGCCCCAAAGCCAAGATGGGAAACCAAAATAAAAATGCGAGAGAAATTTGAAGCTTCTGGTACCCATAGCTACAATAAACATTTAACACAGTCCACCTTCTAGCCAGATTAATGTAAGTCCTCAAACTCAAAGCCTACTTACCACAAATTTATTACCCAATGCAGCTACCTTTCGGCAACAACAAAATTACAACGCATACCAGAAGGCAAAAATACAGTTTGAAGAGGCAAAGTAAATATCAGAATCATACTCAAATATGATACAGATGTTGAAATTTTCAGACAAAGATTTAATGAAACTATGAATAATATGTTAAGATCTTTAATGGGAAAAGTGGATAACATACAAGAACAAATGTATAATGTAACTAGAGACCTAGAAATTCTAAGAAAGAATAAAAAAGAAATTCTAGAAACCAAAAATATAAACTAAAATGAAAAATAATCTCAACTGACTTATTACTCGACTTAACACACCTGATGAAAAATGTAAAGCTAGGTCAATAGAAGCTTCCTAAAGTGAAATGCAAAGAAAATAAAGAAAATCAAAGCAGAACAGAATATCCAAGAACTGTGGCAAAATATCAAAACATGTAACATATATGTAATTAGAATACCAGAAGGAGAAGAAAGAGAGAATGGAGCAGACAAAATATTTGAAGTAATAATTGCTAAGAACTTTCTAAAATTAATCACAGATAAAGCAAATCCAGGAATATCTTTGAAAATAAGATAAATACAAAAAGAAAAAAAAAAGCTACACCTAGACGTATCACGTATTGCCAGAAACTAAGGCCAGGGAGGTTCACATTGGATCCAGGCAGACAGAAGAAGAATAGAGCAGCCACAAGCCACTGAAACATAGCCTTTATTCCAGAAGCAGAGCAGCAACCCGTGGCATCTGGGAGTTCTCCCTCAATAGCTCATAGTCCATGGCTCACTTTTAGCTCTCATATAGTCCATTCCCATAGCCAGCTCCAGCTCAGCTCTTGCTCCCCACGGAGAGTCCCATTCCCTTATATAGGCAGGAGAACAAAGGTGGCAGGCCACCAAGGCTGACCTCAGAAGTCACATAAACCAAAAAATGGCTGTCCCCTGGGACAGAGCCAGTCATGGTTACATAATAGGTGTGTATCATTGGGGCAGAAGCTAGGCAAGAAAGCCTGAGCTGTTTCATTTGCCCCATGTATTATATTCAGTCTGCACATAAACGAAGAGAATGAACAAATGTGGAAGAAAATCAGGAAAAGAAAGTATCTTATTTTAGAGGAATTAAGGCTAGGAATTACAGTGTGGTCTTCTTGTCAGAAAACATGTAAGCAAGAAGAGAGTGGCATGAAGTATTTAAAGTGTTGAAAAACTCCCACCATCTAGAATCCTAAATCCAGCAAAATTATCCTTCGAAAGTGAAGGAGAAATAAATATTTTATCAGAGAGGAAAAACAAGAAAATAATTGTCAGTACACCTTCCCTGCCAGTAATATTAAAAGATCTGTAGGTATAACAAAAATGATACATCTGTGTCAGAAGCTTTGATTTCTACTGAAGAAAAAAAGCATCTGAGAAAAAATAAATGAAGATAAAAAAGAACATCTTTTCTTTTTTTTCTTATTAATTGACCTAAAATATAACTGTTTCTTTAAAACATTTATAGTAACAATGTATTGGGTGAATATAGCATATAGGTAAGTGAAACAAATGAATGTAAGGTTACTAGGGAAAGTAGCCAGGAATTGAGAATATTGTGTTAGAAAGTACTTGTGATACATGTGAAATGATACAATGTTATCTGAAGGTAAACTTAAGACTAATTTTAAAAACTGTATTTAAGCCTAGGACAAGCATGAAACATTTTTAAAATGAAGAATAAATAATATGCTGAGAGGGGATATAAAATAGAATAAAATAAAATGCTCAATTAAAATTAAATAAGGCAGAAAATGAGAACGATAAAGGAACACAAAGGAAATTTACAATTAAAAATCAGTTATATAGGTGGTAGATATTAATCTAACTATATAAATAATCACTTTACATGTGAATGGTTAAATATGCCAGCTTAAAAAGAAACAGAGATTGTCAGAGTATACAGAAAACTAGTCCAACTATATGTTATCTATAAAAAATTCAATTTAAAGACTCAAAGAGATTAAATACAAAGTGATAAAGATATTATGCTAACATTAATCAATAGGAAGGTGAAGTAGTTTATTAATGTTAGATAAAGCAAACTTCAGAACAAGAAAAATTGTCAGGGATAAAATTTATATAATGATAAAGGAGTCAATTCATCAAAAAGACAGTAATCCTTAAGGTGTATATACCTAAAAAATAGAGCATCAACATTCATGAGGCAAAAACTAATAGAACAGAAAGGAGAAATAGACAAATTCACTTTTATAGTTACAGACTTCAATATGCCTCTGTCAGTAATTTATACGTCATTCAGGCAGAATATCACTAAGCATATAGATAATCTGAACAACACTATTAACCAATTTGATCTGATTGTCAGTTATAAAATATTCCATCCAACAACAGAAGAATATACATTTTTCTCAAGTTTACATGGGTTAATGGACAAGATAAACCATATTCTGGGTCATAAAACACACCTTAACAAATTTAAAATAACATATGAGATTTGTTTTCAGATCACACTAAAATTATACCAGAAATAAATAACAGAAAGATGGCTGGAAATCCCCAATATTTGGAAATTAAATAATATATTTCTAAACAAACCGTGAGTCAAAGAATAAATCTTAAGAGAAATTTTAAAGTATTATGAATTAAATGAAAGTACCACTAACCAAAATTTGTTGGCTGAAGCTAAAGAAAGACATAGGGAAACTTATAAAATGTATATAAAAACAGAAGAAAATTTAAAATCAATATAAGTTTTCACCTTGGGAAGCAACAAAAGAAAAGCAAATTTAACTTAAAGCAAGCAAAAGAGCTGAAATAATAAAAATTTGAGCAGAATGAACAAAATTGGAAAGGATAAAACAAAACAAAAAATCAATAAAACCAAAAGCTGATTCTTTTTTTTTTTTTTTTTTTTTTTTTTGGTATGTGGGTAGCTCCCTGGCTGGGAATCGAACCCAGGCCGCAGCATTGACAGCACCAAAGCCTAGAAACTATACCACCAGGGAACTCCAAAATGCTGATTCTTTAGTAAGTTCACTAAAATTGGTATGAAACATCAGACAAGTATCAATTGAGGGCCATTAGTCCTTAAAACTGTCCAAGTTGTCAAAAACAAGGAAAATCTGAGACACTATCACAGGTAGTAAAGAACCTGAGGAGATATGATGACTCAATCTAACGTGGTATCCTGGTTGGGATCCTGGAACGTATAAACAACACTAGATAAAAACTATGGAAATCTGGAAAAAGTAGGACTACAGATAATAATGTATCAGTACTTGTTCATTAATTGTGACAAATATACCATACTAATGGAAGATAGTAATGATAGATGAAATTGTATGTAGTATATGTTTATGGAATATCTCTATATTATCATAAAAACTTTTCAGTAGCTCTACAGTATTTATAAAATAAAAATTTACTACAGAAATAAAAGACTAAAAATTACCTGTTATTAAAAGTCCACTTATTACATATACAGAAAAATGTTTTTATTTCAACTTTTTGACAACATAATCATGCTCATTGACAATTGTGCTTGCTATGCTATTAAAATACCCCACATTAGTATAATTCAGAATTTTACCCATTTTTAAGCACTTTTGCTTTAAAATCAGGCCTGATATAGTTGAAAGTACTACATGAAATAAAGAAGGAAGCTTTAAAATTCTAGATGGCATTAATTCTACATACTCAGCAAATCATTTCTCTCTTAAAATCCCCAAACATATAGAAAATAGAAGAACAAAAACCATTTAATGTTAATGGTTACCTGAGAGTTGACAAAAAGAATCAAATGAAGACATAAAACTTGAATCTGCCTTACTCTTATATCCCAGTCTCAAAAAAGGAATGCAAGTAATAAAATAAATCTAAAGAGCTATGAAATGATTCTAAGGTAAGAGGGACAAGGTGATGAAACTGCTTCCTCACATAATCTCTCAAAGAGCTAATGAGAAATCTCTCAGTGGACCTTGTGCTTGACAGTTTAGGTTTGGCCTGTGCTTCACAGTACACTCATTGACATTTAATTACTGTGATTAGCAGGGCTTTGTGGATTGACCTTACAAATCAAGAACTGGAAATGCAAAAGCATGTCTACAAGGGCTGTCTAGAAAGTATTCAGCCATGAAAAAAAATCTAGGCATTTATGGCTGGATTTTTTCCAGACAGCCCTCATATAAAAGACAGAGTGGTATAGTATAGAAATGGCCACCTTTTAATTTTTTTCATATTTCTGATTATGTAGGGGGGAAATGGCCTACTAATTTTCATGAGCAATACTTAGACCACCAAGTCTTTATCTCAACACTCTTGCCACCTCAAGACAATATTTTCAGACAAACATGCATTACAGTTTTAATTTTAGGCTTAGTAATGTGTTTTATTTTTTAAAGAAAGTAAAATACTAAAGCTATATAGAAAGGGTCTAGAAAGTCTGGAAATATAACAAATATATAAAATATCATTGAGAACATGTTCAATCTGTAAAATATTAATAAAATAATGATATCTGAGTTTCCAGACTTTAGGGCCACTCAAGATTGATATGCTATATGCTTCCAGATACATTACTAGGGGGAGGAGAGAAAATTGAAAAAATAATGTGTACTTTATTATTACATTTATTTAACAGTCATAAGCATATTTATATCTGTTCAGAATTAACTACTAAAGTTGTATGGTAGTGAGGATGAGAGAGAAGAATGAAGATAAATCAAGAGAGAATTTGGTTATGACTACATGCTTGGAATTCTTACTGATCAGTAACAAATCGCTTGAAGAACATTCCTCATTTTGATACCTCTGTCATTGTGAGTGTAGGAATGGAAACAGCTGGTGTCAATGTGAAGCTTCCTTCTGACTCAAACTGTGAGAGCTTGGACACATTATGACCTCCCAGTACTCTACTCTCCCCATCCACAAAATGACAATTTCTAAGGTTCTTTCCTACTTTACTATTTCAATTATTTATCAAATGATTAGAAGTTGGAAGTCAAGCATGTATTCACCCAGTGGGCCTATGCTGGCTCTTACAATTCTTCACTTCATGATTATAGGAAGTGATATACTGTTTCAAGGGATATGGACAAAACTACCTAAAAAATGTGTCTACATGAGTCTCCATCCTGTAGAAAGTAAATCTTTGGGAACGGAAGACTCCCAAGAGTTTAAATCTGGCTGGAGAAGAGATCTCCAATGGAAGTGTGTGTGTGTGTGTGTGTGTGTGTGTGTGTGTTTTCTCTGACAGCCCAGCAATTATCCTGGCCACATGTGCTGTGTTGCAGCTTCCCCAACTAAAATCTAGCCTGGGACTCAGACTCAATTTCTATGAGAGTTGCAGTTTGACAAATGCACACAGGTTGATTAATCAATCAAGGAATTTTAATCCAGGAAGTAATTAATTCAAAGCATGAGCTGAGAGAAGGAAGTTGAATGAGAGCTGAACATAGCTACTCACTCCAGGGCCTATAGTGCCATTCTCCAGCTGTCGGTTCTGGGAAGCTCTGGGCAGAGGTGGCCAGAAGTTACAGCATCTGACATTATGCTAGGGGGGGTTCATGAAGGTGAGTGACTTGGTCTGAAGGGTGTGGCCTCAGGTAAGAAAAGGGAGGACTCCCAGTTCATGTAGTTGTCAAGGTGAGGATCTTGAGTGAAAAAAAATGGGTAGGGGTGGGTTCTCAGACAGAGCCTTGCCCCTTCTGTCAACTTTTGGAGGCCCCAGGCATGAGTGATCAGAAGTGATGAACCTAACTTCCTCCTTGGGAGACTGAGAGTGGTGAGGTCTTTGGTCTGAGGGTTGCAGTCACAAGGTAGGAGAAGTCTCCAATCCTGCCAGGAGTCCAGGTATGGATTCTGAATGGATACTAAGGGGACAACCCACCCCAGGGAAAAGCCCCCGACCCCGCTAAATCTCTGCCCCTGCTCATTCTTGGGAGTTCTGGAATAACTGTCAGATAGAAACACCCTTTCATTTCCTCCCAGGTATGTAGGGGACTCAGGGAAATGAGGACTTTAATCTAGGGATGGGGTCCCAGTTAAACAGAGGGAGGAGTTCTAGGCTTGCAAGGAGTCTAGGTGAAGACTCTGAGTAAGTATTGAGCTGATTACTCACTCCAGAGAAGAGAGACACACTCCTCTTGTTAGCCTTGGAAGGCCTTGGAGAGGTAGACAGAAGTGATACCCTGAGTTTCTCCTCAGGAGTTTCAGACCTTGGGGTTGTGGAGTCCTAGTCTGAGGGAGTGGCCTCAAGTCACAAGAAGAAAGTTTCCCATGTCCTGTAGGTATCCACGTGAGGATCTTAAGTGAGAAATTATGGGATCACTCATCCAAGAATGGAGAGGCTTCATAGAGTTCCGTGCTTGCTAGCATCCCTAGGAAGCCCCAGAATAGCTTTCAGACTAAGATGCAGCCTGACTTTCACTTTGAGTGATGCAGGGAAGTGAGGCCTGAACTCAAAGGGCTTGGCTTCATATTAACAGAGGGGAAGTGACCTAGGGTCTTCCAGGGGTCAAGATTAGGATGCTGAGTGATGACTGAGGGCATACCCCAGAACAAAAGGATTCCCACTTCTGCTGTTAGACCTAGGAAGCTCTGGGTAAGTCTGTTAAACTCAGATACCCACTGTGTTCTTACTCATGCATCTCACAGAACTGATTGTCAAGTTGGCAGGGGGAAGGGCTAGTACAAGAGAGGGAAATATTCCAGTCAATGTTAAGGTGAAGGTGGCTAGCGAGGGCTGAGGCAATGGCACACCTTGGAACAGAGGGGACCCCATAAACCACAGCCTCACCTGCTGTACTGTTAGCCCTGAGAATTTTCAGTCTGAGATGGCTGGCTGCACCCAGAGGAGCCTTCTCACTTCCTCCTTCAGGTTATTGTGGAACAGATGGTACAGGACATTAGACCTTTGGGGCCCTAGAGTACCTCCCTCAGAAGACCTGTGGAGGTAGTCTCCGCAGAGCTGCTATGGTTAAGTTTAGCATCCGAGACAAATAATATCCTCTCTCCCTCCCTTAGGCTGTGGGCTGTTTTTCCCCTCCCTCCTGCTGATACTACTGTTTGCTGCCACCATGAGAGTCATAATGCCTAGTGATATGGAGAGTCCATGCTTGCCACATTAGCATCACTTTCAGACCCACGGTGAGACCCAGGGACTGAAGAGTGTACAGATTCTAGAGACTGAGAATGAGGCTTTTTCTTTTTCCTCTTCTTCTCCAATTCCCTGTGCCATGGAAGAGGTTTCTACTCCTAAGACCCCCAGTGTTCCCCCAGGCTTCTCAGAGTGCCTAATTTTCGTCTGTCATCACAACCACCTTATCAAGCAAATCAGATGAGATCTCCAACAGTTAAGAAGAGATGAAAAATTAAACACGTAACAATACTGGCAAAACACTGAGAACTTGACCTTAGATCTTTGGATGAAAAGGTCAAATCATTAGGCAATTTAATGCTGCAAAAATACCGGATGAATGAGCCCATCACAAAGGCGGACATGATTGATGCTGTTATCAGGGAGCACAGGGAGCACTTCCTAGACATCTTCAGCAGTGCCTCTGAGCAGATGGAGCTGCTTTTTGGTGTTGATGTGAAGGAAGTGGACCCCGCCAGCCACTGCTACACCCTCGTCAACAAACTAGGCCTCACCTATGATTCCAGGCTGAGTGACGAAGAGGGCGTGCCGAAGACTGGTCTCCTGTTATTTATCCTGGGAGTGATTTTATGAAGGGCAATCGTGCCACTGAGCAGGAGATCTGGGAGGTTCTGAATACCATGGACTTATATTCTGGAACAAATCACATGATTTTTGGGGATCCTGGGAAGTTCATCACACAAGATTTGGTGTGGGAAAAATACATAATATGCCAGCAGGTGACCAACTGTGATCCTCCACATTGTGAATTCCTATGGGGTCCCAGAGCCCACATTGAAGTCAGCAAGATGAAATTGCTGGAGTTTTTGACCAAATTCCTTCATTCAGACCCCACTTTCTTCCCATCCCACTTGGAGGAGGCTTTGAAAACTGAAGCAGAGAGAGACCACACTATAGCCGCAGCCAGGGCTGGCACCTCTGCTAGCACCAGGGCAAGTTCCAAGGCCCCATCCAGTCGCTCCTCTCACCCCTAATGATGTCTGAGGCAGTCCTCACTTTGGTTTTCAAGAGGGAAGTCAACTTTTCAACTATTGGAGGTTGGAGGGTGAATAAAGGAAAACAGTATAAAACATGTGTGTTCCAAGTCTATATGGGTGACTTGACATTTATTATTTTTTGGAGTATTTTTCAAATGTTATTGCTTTTAATAGGAGGTTTAATTAGCTTAAGAATCTAAGTTATAAGTGATATTATTTATATATTTATTATCTCACATCTGCTTATCAGATTCAAGAGTAAGAATTGTTATATTCTAATACAAATTGGAATCCATTTATCAGTTTCAGTGATCTACAATATGATCACATGGGATTGAAAGAGGGATTTCCTTTGAAATTTATCAGAACTCACCAATAAATTTGTTGGGCTCAATAAATAGGCAAAAAGGTAAAAGATGATCCATTCTTGGCTTCTCTTGTCCCTGTTAGTCTGTTCTATAAAATTTCAAATATATATATCTGTATTTGCTTAGTTAGTTCATTCAAGAATACAGAAGTAATATTAACTGGGCAAACATTCTCTAAGCATTAATTGGGCAACTGCCCTTTGAAAGGCACCACACTAATACTTGGGACATTAGGATCAACAAGACCCAGCCCCTATCCACAGTATTTTGCACCTAGAAGCAGCAATTATACAATGATTATGGTGGGTATCCCCTAAGACCTAAGAAAAACGTCAAAATTAGTGAGAAGATTGAAGATCCATATGACAGCAGTCAAGTGTGAATGCTCTGAGACAAGACATACTGGGGTGTTGGGACACTGAAAGGCCTTTAGTGGGAAGGAAGTTTAAGTTAAGCTGAGTGGTGAAGGAGATGAGGCTGTTGGAGTGGTGAGCAGGTGCCAGATTTTCTAGTGTATCTTATAGTTAGAAGTCAATAAACTAGGACTCAAAACTGAATGTAGCATTACTTTGAGTTCATGGGTAAATCAGAGAAATCTGCACCTGAGGTAGGAATGGAAGTTGTCCTGTGATCTTGCCACAGTGCAATTGAACACAGTGCACAAACTAATGGTTTTAGCACATTGTCTCCAAAGAGTTTCTGAGAAGTAAGGGCAATGTTTCTTTATGGTGCCAGAGGCCACTGGTCTAAGACAACTCATCTTGTCCTTATACAGCCAGAATCTACTTCATTAAAACATTTTTATGAGGTTATTTTGAGCGCAACTGGTCAAAGTATGTGAGTTCTAGATGAATAATTCACTACCATTAATTTCACATAATTCCCAATCATTATAATGAGACCATCAGTGACTGCCTTTCTCTAGTAACTAAGCTTCTGAAAGACAGCACCAGCCCCAGGCTTCTGAAAATCAGCCCATCAGTGATAGTGGTTCCCAACACAACTGTCCCAAAAGTGAGCTGATCAGAAATAGCTTCACACTTCTCGACCACATCCAGGTGACAATTTCTTCTGTCCAGGGGCCATGCTTCTGAAAGTCAGTGGGGTCCATAGCAGCCTCACTCTAGGGACAAGAACAACACAGCTGAAAGATGGCTTGTCCCTAAACACTTCACTTCTGAATGTTTGCCCATCCTTGGATTCCGAAGCTAACAAAACATCATACTATAGGATCAACTCCAGCTTTCTTCTGGATGACTGCCCCTTACCAGTACAACTCTTCCTTGAGGCAAACAGAGGGCTCACATTTTTACAACAAATATGAAGTTCAAGTCATTCTTAGTGCACAAGTTCACAAGCCTTTTAACTATCTAACTCCTGTTTTCAGACTCATTCAGATTTCTGAGTGACAGTCACACTGATTGATAGGGCAATGAGATTTTCAAATTCCATCTTATAAATACTTTCAATGGTTGCTTTCATCTGTTTTGTATACCTTTGAACCTCATAATGCCAAAACCTAAGTTTAAATGTGATACATTTTATGAAGATTGGACATTTATTAAATAGGTTACAAGTCCTTTCACAGTTTTTGGTGCAGTATGCTATTTTTCATTCAATAAAGAAAATGGTGTAAAGTCAGATATAAACCAGCAAATACCAACAGCTGAGCATGAGAGATGTATAATTTTCTCAACTACTACTAAACACAGTGAAAAAAACCTCACTTTTTTATTGAGAAATTCACAAAGAAGATATCAATCACAGTGGTAGTTGTAACGTCCTACTACACTATGTCTGAAAGACATCAGTCTTTCGGCATTTCTGATTCTAAATTTGCAGGCAAATTTCAAAGTGCTAGTGTGAAATCATAAAGTAATTGCTCCATTTGCTATTATAGATATTCTCAAAGATTGAAATGGTAAATGTAAATCATCCGTGCTAAAATAGCTAGACTTTTTTACGGCATGGTCATAGAAGCATGTGATGACAATGCAGAAAACATTTTACCTTTACTTGTGCAATAATTTTCTTATGAAAAAGGCTTGCTGTTTTTAAGTAAAATGCATTCAGATGAAACCTTAGAAACAGAAAATTCTGCAGAACCTTTTTTGAGTTAGCAGTTAATAAGAAACATATACTGCTTTTTGTAGTTTGGGGGATGTTGTTCATTCAAAATTGAAGCAGAACATGTGTGATTCTGTGGAAAATGTCTGTACTTTCTGCACAATTCCACTCAAATGACATCTGAAGTCCTTTCTATTGACATTGAAATAATTGGCATGAGATTGTTCTTTTACTTCTGCGTTTATATGGTTTGAGCTTAACAAATGGTTTTTGTGATTTTATTAGCATCCAATATTCTCAATTCTCTCTCATTCAAAAACACTCAAATAGCATCTGAATTGGCGCTCTTCAACAAATACAGTTGAATGGTGCTTCACGTTTTTTTATTAACACTTAATTCACATGACACGAAGAAAAGACTCTCAAAATTCTTTTTGACTTTTTAATAATTCGTTGAGTGAATCTTACGTATTTCTTGTTCAGAGCTTTCAATACCTCTTTTGCAATATGATTTTGCAAAGTGAAAGAGCAGGGTTATTAAAGGACTCCATTGCTTAAAGGAACTCGATGAATGTGTTAATGAAATAATTGATGGAAAAATTTATACCTTTATTGTCAAAGCCTATCTTAAAAGGGACAAAAATGCATAAGAATGGAAAAAAATTATGACTTCAAGTGGATAATTATATGGTACTTGCCTTGACTACCTCTTGAAATGGATATCATTGCTTGAATAATTTGATTTGTTTACCGAAATAGTATTATAAATTCTTCAAGCATGGGAAAAAGTGTTAAAGAACAAAGGGGCTTTAAAAATGAAGACAATGTTCTATTCTGTTCTGTTAGTGGACAACAATGAAAATCTTTGTTGATTAATATGTAGAACACAATCTTGAAAAATGAAAAAGGAAGTCATGTCATGCTTGAATTAAATTATAAGAAAATTTCTCAGAGTTGTGAAATTTGGGCCATTGCATGTTTTCTATACTGGCTGACAATGTGAACACTGAATGTATGTTCTCATTATTGATTCTTCAATGGAGAAAAGAATGAAACAAGTTGGTAGTCACTAGTGTAGAAGCTTTGCAACTGTAAAAGATCTTGTAAGTAGACTGCAACTGTAAAAGATCTTGTAAGCAAATTTTGCAAAACAAGGAATTGTTAAAGAGAGGCAAATAATCAAGTAAGTATAGTTAAAGACAGAGATATATAACTTAGATAAAATTTATTTCAGATAAACAACAAGCTATTACTTGTATAAGTATGTTACACTCAGTATTTTTCTTTTGTCTCAAGGTGCATAAATACACATAAGAAATTAGAAATTATTCAATTTTGAAAGAAAGAATCAAGGCACAAAAGGACACATGCAGCTCTGTTCTGTTTATATAAAATTCAGGCTCAATTAAGTGGTTTCATACATATACAATAAAGCCAAAAAGAAAAGCAAAGAATAATTACAGCGTAGGAAGTTAACTCTAGTGGAAAGAGAAGAGATGTGCTACCTAAACAGTGAACTCACAAGAGTCTTCTGATGTGTTGGTGGTGTTAGGTTTTCTTATTTAGCTATTTTTTACCTTATAATTATTCTTTAAACTGTACATGTGGGCATTTTCTCTAAGAATGGTATATAGCTCAATAAATATTTTTAAAATATATAAAGTTATCTCATAAATTCCAGAAAGTCTAAAATGAGATTTTTGAAAAATTTTCAACTCACTAATAATAATAAAAGCAAACACTATAGACACAATCTCAAAACCTGAATTGTTATCATTCAGAAAATGTTTGTGATATAGAGCCACAAGATGAACAATTTAAAGGTAAGCTTTTATTACTTATTAACTTTATTGGGATGACATTGGGTAGTAAAATTATACAGGTATCAAATGTATAATTCTATAATACATCATCTATGAGTTTCATTGTGTGCTCATTGCCCAGAGTTAGTTCCCTTTCTACATGTATTTGATTCCCCTCCCTCTTCTTCAACAAAGAAATGCTGAATTTTAAAATAAAATCCTCAAGAGATAGCCAGCATTCTTAACCACATTAATATGTGCCTAACTTTACCACTAAGGAGGTCCTTATTTTTAGCAAATTATAATGAACTATAACTCATTATTGCAATTTGCTAGTTTAGCTAAGTTTTCATGCTGTTGCCACATTTCTCTATCCATTTCACTATAACATCTTACTCAAGAGAAGCATTTTATTTCAATGCCTATATCATATTGACAACTGGAAGTGATACATCACTTTAAAATTAGGGAAGTAGTCCACAATCAGTAGCTTGAGCAGCTTTATAAAAACTCATTTTTCAAATGATGTCTTAACGGGGAAATTGACCCTACCAGCAACATGACATAAGAAAGGCCATGCGTTTTGAGCCTTTTGAGCGATCGCTGGTCTCCCTTACACTTGTATTCACCCTTGTTGCACTGAGACCTCTGGTTGAGGACCACCCACTACCACTGTTACCATAAGGCCCCCAGTCCCTCTCTGCAGTGAAGGGCAGGGAACTGGAGGAGCCTGCAGAACTTTCAAGATACATCGTTCTTGCTGCTCACCGTGTGGAGCAAGAACAGTTTCTGTGAGGGGAAAACCTGCTATCCCACCTACGAATGAGCTAGGTGGTGTCAGTACCGGCCTTCGGAAAGAAGGAAGCCTAACCATCATAACCACTTTGTCACATAGAAGGTTTCCCAAGATATTTAAAGCACCATCCTG
>PVJL010014930.1:0-26129 GCA_004026885.1 Lyroderma lyra | reverse complement strand
CCCCCGCCTCACCTCGGAGGGGCTCCCTGCGGGGTGAGCACCGCACGGTCTCCTGCCAGGACGCCGGAGGCGCTGGGGCAAAGCCCCCGTTGTTGTTCAGGGAGTCCTGGGGGGCGGGACCAGACAGCAGCCTCAGGGGGGGCTCCCGCTCTCAGGCCCGGGAGCGGCGCACTGCTGAGCCTGGTGCTCACCTGGGCGCCCAGGGCCGTCAGGTGCAGCGTGGTGGGCCGGTGCTTGTGGGGCTCCTCTAGGGACGGGGAGGGGATCAGAGGCTCCAGGGCAGGGGCCTGCGACCCAGGGCCCCCTCCCTCCTTGCCCCCACCCTCCACTTCATCATCCTCCTCCTCGTCCTCCTCCTCCTCCTCTTCCTCCTCATTGTCATCGATCATCTCAAACTCCTGGAGGTCATCTTGGAAGGAGCAGATGGGGTGCGGCTGCTCCGAGCGCCCCAGGGAGAGGCCGTCCTGCAAGAAGGGGGCACAGGGCAGAGCTGGACAAGAGGGACTTGGGGTCCCCGGTGTCAGGAAAGGCGAAGAAAGCAGGAAGCTGTCGTCAGGGGAGAGAAACCTCCAGGTCACTGCGCCCTAACAGGGCAGTTTGGGTTTTGTAAAAATAAATAAGTAAATAAAACAAAAATAAAATCTGCTTAAGATACGTCAGGATGAGTCCAGTTCTTGCTAAGGGCCGTGACAGATTCCCAGAGCGGCCCGGCCCCGGTCCCAGCCCCGTCGCGGCCCACGCCCCATCGCATTTGACACCAGGACTCTTTCCTTCAGTTTAACGGGAGTCACAAGTCCCGGGAAGGGTTTGGTCCGTCTCCCCCGCACCACGCTGCGAGCCCTGCCAGGTGGGGCGTCCACACGGAGCCCGGGGGGACCCACGCGGGAAAAGGACCTTCCCCCGGCAACACTGAGCCCAATGCTGAGCGCGTGCACCAAGGAGCGCACGCCAGGCACCAGCCCCAGCGAGCTGAGAGCAGCCCCAGGGCCTCCCATCCTGCTACCCGAGAGCGTGCCCTCCCTCAGGGCCCCGTCTGCCCTATTCCCACTCCAAGTCCCAGATGGCCGCCCGCTCAGGTGAGCTCCCCTCCCCCGCACGGCACCTGGCCTCCTCCTGTTGGAGGCCAGTCCTTGACACCCAGGCAACCGCTGCCTCTCCCATGTCTTTGTCCCCTCCGGGGCTATGGGTGCCTGAGGACACGGGCCACACCGGCCGGTTCTCCTCCCAAGCGCCCAGAAGCCCCCAGCACGTGTCCCACGGCAGACATGTTCTTCAATGAAGGGGAACGGAAACAGAGGGACAGGGACGAGGAGAAAAGGCAGGAGAGGGAGCAGAACAGGAGGGTTTCCGGGTGGAGACAGGAGGCAGAGAGAAGCCGGTGGGGACCCAACTGGCAAGGAGACCGGGTGAGGTGGCAGCGGGAAGGGCTGAGATCTTTCTGGGAAGCGATCCGAGGACAGAGGGCACCCCACGCTCCCTCGAGCTGGCCCGCCAACGGGGGTCCAGTGAGGGCTGCTGGAGCTGGTCCTCCGTGGAGACTGCCAGTCAGCTGGAAAAGCAGAGCTTTGCGACCCAGGAGGACCCCAGGCCAGGAGGCTGAGCGGGGTGGGGGTGGGGCAACCAGAGGACTTTTTGTTCTGGGGCTGAGCTCAGAGCCACCCGAAAACCCCAAGTGAGTAGTAAGCAAAGGCTGCGTGAGGGGGTGCTGTGCCCCAGCCCTTCCCCACCTTCTCGCAGTGGTCTGAGTCGTAGCTGAGGCCCAGGCCACAGTCGTCAGTGATCTCAGACAGGTCTTCATCATCAAATTCTTCCAGGCTTATGTCCTGGGGAGGCCTGCAGAGAAGACCAGGTCGGAGAGCAAGGACAGGACTCCCGGGAGAGCCAGCGGCCCTGGGCGCCCTGCCTGGGAGCTGGTCCTGAGCAGGGGCAAAGGGAGACGCGGCTCCCAGGCCCCAGGGTCTCTGCAGTCCCCCAACCCCGGCATCCTGCCATCGGCCTGAACCCCAAGCTCTGTCCTTGGGTGCATTTCCGCCCGCCACAGCTGGAGCCACGACCAGCCAGAAGGGCCTCCGGTCCCCTCCGTGCCCCTCCCAGCCCTCCTCCTGCAAAGCCAGCGTGTACACTGCCGCCCCCGCGCTCCACCCCCCCCCAGTTCCCCGGGGTCACAGCCTCGGGAGTGTCAGGCTGGGGGGAGGGGGGCTGCCGCAGCGGGGGAGAGGGGGCAAGCGTGCTCTGGGAGCAGCCTGGCCACCGTCTCCCCGATCCAGCCCAAGTCAGGCCTACACCCAGAGGTCCAGCGTTGTCCCCACCACAGTCCCTTCCCCCCAGGGCCCCAGGTGGACGCCAGCTCCCCCTCCCTGAGCCCTGCGGGTCAGGCCAGGCCTCCACCGAGAGGCCCAGCAAGGCCGCAAGGACACTGCCATAGCAGAGGGTGTGCTCGGCGTCCTGCGCTGGCGGGCTGCCCCTGGGAGGCCGGGCCCAGGACCTCCACCCTTGAGGGGTCAGCTTGCTCGGGCTGGGGGTCTGCACTGGAGCCCAGCGGGAAATGGGGCGGGGGTGTCACTGGGGCCGGAGGAGGCGAAGAAGGGGACGCCAGAAATGGAGGGACCACTGAACAGAGGGGTGGGGGATGGGGAGCAGGTGTCGCAGGCCGCAGGACCCAGAGGGGCCTGGGGCCTGGGTCCCCAGGGCGATGCGGGTGGGGCGGCGGCAAGGCCGGCCGGAGGCGTCCGCAGCCCGGGCCAGCCTGCGGGGCCGCAGGAGGGGAAGGGCCTGCCGGGCCCGGGGCGCCCGGGGCGTACCTGCAGCCCGGCGGCGACAGCGAGTGGAAGGTGGAGAGAGAAAACATCTCCGCGCGGTCCGCCATCTTCTCCGGGGAGAGGCCGCCGGCGCGGCGGGGGAGGGGCAGAGCCGCGGCCCCGCGCCCGTCGTCGCTCCCCGCTCGGGGCTCGGCCCGCCCCGGCTCACCTCGTGACACGCCCTGCGACACCCCGCCCGCCGACACACCTCGACACCCTGCAGGACGCCGCGGCCGCGAGCGGGACGCCGCAGGGGGAGGGGCGGCGGGGAGGCTGCGGGAGGGAGGGGACAGGGGAGGGGACAGGGGAGGGGACGTGGCGGCGAGCGCGGCGGCGGGGAAGCTGGTTGGAGGAGAGGAGATGGCTTGACTGAGAGGCTCGGGTTGGGGAAGCATCGGGTGCGCGGCTTGGATTTGGGGGGGCAGGTGAGAAGCGGATGGGCGCGGAGGGGGGTCGCGCTCGTGTGCAAGGGCGTCTGCAGGTGAGGACAGAGGCGGGTGACCACCTCAGCTGAGGAAGCCGCCTGGGAAGTCGGAGGGAGGCAGCGGTCGGGGTTCGCAGACCTCTGGTTCAGGGGTTCGGGGGGGAGGGGCTCGTGGAGGGGTGGGTGCGGCCCCAGAAGCTGCACCGCCGTCTCAAGGAAAGAAAAGAAGGAGACTTGGGGGCGCAAGCCTGGGTTCGAGGGGACTCAGGCCGAGACTGGGCGGCGCGTCCTGAGAGCCCGACGGAGCTGTCCGCCCTCGGGTGCTGACCGGGGCCGGGGGAGCTGTCCCACACGCGGTGCTGACGGGGGCTGGATTCCGAGTGGACCACACAGAGGATCCCGACTGCGGCTGAACCTGAACGGTCAGCGCACAGTACGGACCACGCCGGCTGGACAGAGGTACTGATGGGCCTTGGGTGACGTTCCAACCCTGAGGCTGTGTTCATTCCATTGGGAAGACTTCCTTGAGCTCCAACTCTGTCACTGTGTGGGGGCAGTGATGCTGACATGAGCTCAAGAGTCAGAGTCGCTCAGAACCAGCTGCCCTTGGCGGGGACGGGCGGGTCTTGGCTCCGAGGACAATGGATAAAGATAGGTTGGAGGGGCAAGTGAGGGAGAAGTGGTGGAGATCTGGATAAAGCAGGAGACTGGAGTTTCAACGAAAGTGCAATGAAATTATCCTTTTTTCCCTTGATGGGATTTATGTGTCCTGACAGTTCTGTGTAAGCTACTTCGGTGTAAAATTATTTCTGAGGGAAGGATGAGGCACTTGAGTGATTAATGCCTGGAAATCACAGGGCAGAGGAGCTCACGCACACCAGAAAGAGGAACGTCGTTCTGTGGGTGGCAGTCACTGTGGCCCACAGAGAAGGCCTGAGGCCAGGGGGCGATTGTGCCCTGCTTTGTGCCCCAAGCACAATTTATATTTTATCTCAATTACAGTGTTTTCCTAAGGATGGCCTTTATTAGTTTATGGTTCCCTCCCTAATGACTGACAGCTACAGAAAAGCAGAGACTCCACCTGATCCATCTTTGAACCTCCAAGCTCCAACCGCAGTGCCTGGCACAAGGTACCGCATTTTCCCGGGTATAATCTGCTCCCCTGTATAATGAGCACCCAAGTTCTTGGCCCAAACTTTCATGGGGGGAAATCATCGTTTGTTTTAATTTTTAAATTCAAACAGTTATTTGTTTATATTTAGGTGCATCTCTTTTTGTATTATAAAGGAATTTTAACATTTATTTTTTAACATTATGGTACAAGAAATTTTATGTATAATATTTCTTATATTAAAAAAAGCAATTATTGTATCTCAGGGTATTATTTGGCATACAGATATCATTATTGATTTCTAGAGCTACACTTTTAACTCGTAACTACACTTTTAATTCTTTAATAAAAGAATGAAAAACATTCATATAGATATGGAATTAGTACTACCCATGTATAATGCACAGCCTTCATTTTCCCTCACAAATTTGGGCAAACACACACACAAAAAAGTGCACATTATACATGGCAAAATAAGGTAGGTGCTCAGCAAATATGTGAATGAATGAATGAGTCAGTGAGGACTACGGGTTCTTCCCCGACTAGGACACTAAGTCCTTGTCAATTTTAGGAGCACTGAGAACATTCCCAATCCCTGGGGTTCATGGAGTCCCCTGCCTGTCCCCACACAACTCCAGATCTCTTCCCAGATTTTCTTCCCCATCCAACAACCTGGTCAGTCAGTTCCTTAACTTCTGACCAGCCAACAGTCTCTGCCTCTCAGCTCTAGGGACCGCTCCCGCAAAGAGCCTCTGGATTCAACTCCAGCTGCAACGGCACCAGCCTCGAAGCTTGGTGTTCCTCAGTCCCCTCTCAGCTCAGTCCATCCCACGGCCCTCCTGAAGCCTCTCCCCTTCCTTTCCTCCTCTTATCAGACAATTTACCCTCCAGAACTGTGCGACGATCCATGTCTGTTGCTTTAAGTCACCAAGGTTGGGGTCGTTCGTTACAGTGGCAGCCGGAAGCTAACAGTGAGCCAAGCATTGGGCCTAATCCAGCTGTCATTAAGTCACAAGCACGTGGATACCAGACCCTGACAGGCCCGACATATACTAAGTAGGTCCTTACACCCCTTTGCTAAACGAGATCTGTGTCATATCTCCTTGAATGAATATAACGGGATACGAAGGCAAAGTGAGAGAGAGGGTGGCGGCCAGTGCCCACAGGGCAAGTCCACGGCAGCACGTCTCGTCGTGTCACCACCGCAAGCTGCCTGGGCACCGAGGCCTTGCTCAGCCAAGGTGGCGGTGACAGCGATCGCGGTGCTTCAGCCAAACCCTGCGTGCAGAGTCCCTGCAGAGAACTCCCGGGCGGTAAATCAGAACCAATCTGCAATGAGCTCTTGGCTTGGTATCGTCATAATCCACTCCCACACAGATCGCCTGGACCTTTTTGCTGACGTAAACTGGCAAAGAGTTCCGTGTGTGTCTTCGGGTTCTTCGGAAAGCAGAGCCTAGGACAAAACCTATAAGTGGTTCGTTCAGGAAGTGATTCCATGAAACAGAAATTGGGGGTGGAGTGGGGGATGACCCCAGAGGGAGGCATCCAATCACAGGGCTGTGTTCCTGGGGTCACTGCTCTGCATAACAGCACCCCAGCGTCCACAGCCCCTCCCGAAAAGAGTGCTAGGACTGTCCTACTGTTCATGCACTGGCTCCTGTCCCCAGCCCCTCAGGTTGCCTCTGGAGACCTAGGCTATGCTCCCGTGGTGACAGAGTGCCAAGGCCCACGGGAGGCACCCGCGATGCAGCCGTAAGTCCACTGCAGTCCAGGTGAGCTGAGGCCTCCTCAGCCACCACATGTGCGAGCCGGCCACCGTCACAAAAGCCTTGCTGTGAGAGCCAGGAGGACCGACCCTGCCCACTGCCACCACAGCTCCCACCCGCACCTGCCTCCTCCCCGCCTGCTCCCGGTGTCTCACCCCCGCCAGCACCTCAGCAGGCCCACGTGGCTCGCCTGGTGGGGTTACCCAGACTTTCACCCCGAGGTCTGAGCCCCGGGTTACCTTGCCCTTGGCACACTGTGGCTGCTGAAAACACCTTTTGACTGTTAGCGCTTAGCATGCGAGCAGCCAGGCACACCCAGACACTCCTTGCTGCCCATGAAGCGACGGCGACCCTGTCCGTTTCCTCAGAACAAGCAGGACCAGCTAGCCCTTCCTTTCCTGCTGGTGTGCCAGCACGAGGGTCTGCAGATTCGGGGCAGTGTTCGTGTCCTGCCCTGCAGCCAGGGGAGGTCCCCCTGTGGAGGTGTTGCCAACCTCGGAACCAGGGGCTCTAATCCAGCTGAGCTCAGTGTCACACAGACAGAACATACAGATTCTACACGTGGGTCACTGAGGGTGATGGGGAGAGCTAGCCCCACCCCCTGCTACCTGCATGTGTCTTTGTTCCTGGATCTGGGGGCACAGACCCACACACGGGGCTTGACCTAGTAGTGTATGTGCCCCGCTGCTCAGACACTGTCCCAGAGCTGGGACCTGAGCTAAGTCCCTAAGAGATCACCCCATCTTCCTGTTAGACTGGCTGCGCGTAGATAATGCAGGAGGTTACAGAAGCACTGGATCCCATGGCAATCTGTACATTGTACACCTGGCACCTGGCCGAGGTGACATGTGACACCACCCCAGGCTGGCACACCGTGCATCCTCTAAGCCCCTGTGTTGTGATGTGACTCTGAGACGGTGTGCATAGGGAAGGCAAGCCCGCACCCAGAGCTGTCCCTCCCTGGGTGGGAGAGAGCTGCTGCAACCAACCTGCCACCGAGTCACCTGGGGATGTCACCACGCCAGGAGCTCAGCACTGGTCCTGGCTGCTGATGGGTCACTAATAATGAGATGAAGCTCGATAGCAGCGCACCCATGCTGATGGGCGCAACCAGCACTCCTGCCACCACTCACGGGCCCACTGCACGAGCACCGGGTAAGCAAGGACAGACGCTGGTTCCCATCTACCTGTCCACTTGGCTCAGTGACCCCTCTGCAGGGGTCATGAACAAGAGGCACGAAGATGCATACGCTGTGACCACTCCCGTGTGGCCATCTTCTTCCTTGCACCTCCTTGTCCCCAATGTTCCCTCGTGGCTCTTTCCAGGTCCCTGACCCACCAGCAGGACATCTGTCACAACCCGGAAGTTTGCCTGCATTCCTTCCTTAGACCACTACCCTGTCCACTCTCCCTCCTTACAAAGTGGGAGTCCACGTGCTGTGCTGGGAGAGCTGCCCTCTGCAGGACCTCTCCTCATCAGAGCGACCTTGAGTGGGACTTTACTGTAGCGGTGCTTCGTTTTCAGCTCCTATCAGCACATCCAGTGAACCCACCTGTAAACCAGACCTGACCTTTCCCTCCTGTCTGCTAGGAGAAAGGCACTGGGCAGCAAGGTAGGCGACATGCAGGCCACGGCCACCTCTTCCTGTAAATAACTGGTGCCCTCTGGACCAGTTTGGGCCGCGTCATCTCGCATTGTGCAATGAACCGTGCCTAATCTACTGAAGGTCAGTACTGACCTTGGCACAGGCAGAGCGGTCACATGGTCATCTGACGTCCCGTAATCAGGCACTCCGTCTCTCCTTGGGCCCAGGAGTGTGCCCAAAGCTGCTTTCAATTTGTGAGTAGCTCTCTATTGCCCCAGGCATGGTCCTGCTTCAGACTCTAAAAGGGTGCAACTCTCCTCCTGGAGCCAGAGGTGCCACACTGGGTCCCTGTGTACCACAATGAGCCCAGCTGTAACCCGCTGGTTCCGTCAAGGGGCAGGGGAACCCATTCTCCAATATGGATCTTCAACAGAGCTCGTCTTTGCTCTGGGCGCCACTCAAAACTGGCAGTCTTCCAGCTCACCCGATAAATAGGTCTGAACAGTGTCCCCACACGTGGGCACGCCAACTCCAAAACCCAGAGGTGCACCTGGCTGGGCCTCCCTTGTCCTAACAGGGATGCAAGACACAGTAACTTGGTCTCCCCTTAGAGGTGACACCCTGGCTTGCCCACAGCGCTGCACCCCCGAAAACTTCACTGCTGAAAGACTCCACAACTCCTGAGGGCTTATCTCATCCTCTGACGTGCACCGTCTCACCAAGGACAGAGCACTTGTCACTTCCTTCTTCACCACGTCCAATGAGCACATAGTCAAGGTTTGTGGAACTGTCCAGATGATCAAGGTCTCAGTGGGTTACACTGTGACAGACAGCAGGACAGTTAAAACAGCCTTGAGGCAAGACAATGGAAGTTTGGGTGCCCCTCCCATATAAATGTGAACTGTTTTTGGAACTTTACTCTTTGGTACCAGAGAGCGAAAAGGATGTTCACACCAATAATTGCATTATCAAGTGCCAGAGGTGCATTCATTGGTTTCAGTAAAGATACCTCATCTGACCCAGGTGCTGTGATGGGAGATACTGCTTGGCTAGGTCTGTGGTAGTCTGCCCTCATTTATTGTATCCACCTGGACTTTGCAGGGGTCATTCGCGTGAATTGAAGGGGATGTACTGGGGACCACCACTTTATGTCCTTCAGAGTGACACAATAGCTGCAGTCCCACCTGGAATGCAGCATTGTTTGTGACTTACTATCCTGGAGGGGGTGGGCTGGACCGGGGAGTTCCAGGGTCATCTGCTTGGCTCTTGCTGCCATGATTCTTATGCCACAGGCCAGGGATCCATGGGCAAGCTCTCTCCCAGGGAGGTATAATCACCCCCAAGTGTGTGCTGGGCCAGAGAAGTGACCACAGGGCTGTCCCCTGACTCCCAGAGCCCTTACTCCTGCCAGTGGCTCACGATGCTTCAGGTACCCGGCACAAATCTTGTGCCTAGCAGCCCCTGAAACACCTGGACAGTCCCCTTCCAAAGCACATCAGCTACTTTGTTAAGTGACTCTAGGACCCTTTGGGGAGGGACTGGAGGAATCGTTTTGTGTGTAGTTCCGGTGCATTGTAGGATCCTTGCCTGAAGGGACCAAGTCTCCTTTCAGCCAGGGAGCTCCAGGCCTCCGCACCAGCTCAGATTTAAATACAGAGTGAGGGCTCGTGATTTCCCACCGCAGCAACTCGCGTTCGCCTTCTGGTCACCAAGTCTTGACTTCTTTCTGGTTATTCAAATCAAACCACTCCAGTCAGCTGCCCATGTATCTATTCCACCGAAAGGATACCCTGGCCCCACAGGCACTGCCACAGATCCCTGTAGGGCAAGTCGTGGTGGTCGCCACTCCAGCCTGGGACAGCAGCAAAAACGCAGGAGGCATGTACTTAAGGTGGGACCCCACCCACGTGCTGAGGTGGGCTAAGGGCAGGGGACGCAGCTCCTGGTCCCCGGGGGCTGGGTGTGGTGATTGGTTGCAGGTCTGGAGACAGGAGGGACAGTGGAGAGGGCGCCAGGACCTTGGTTTCAAGTTGTAAGCGAGGCAACCAGAGCCTCCTCTCAGGTGCGCTTCAGCTGAGCAGGGGGTCTCCTCGGTGATTAGGGATTCAAGGTACTTGGTGTCGTTAGGGCATGTCCCAAGGGTCCCAATCTGTCATTCACACCAAGTGTGATGCTTCGGCGCCTGCCACGTGCGACACACTCTCCACTTGCCCCCGGTGTGACCCACACTAGGGCTGGCCGCACGCACACCGTGGCTCGCTTCCGTGCCGACCGCGAAGGCCGCTCTCCGCCAGCACCGCCCAGCGCGCCCGCCCTCCAGCACTCGGGCCGGCTCGCGCGCTCCCGGGCCGCCCGGCCGGCCCCCGTGGCCCGCGCACGCGCACGCCGCCGGCGGCGACGGCTCACGACACGTCGGACTGGCCCGCGCCGTCTCCTCCGTTCCGGGTCGCGGGCCTGTCGTGCGAGCGGCCCCGCCCACAGGAAGAGGCCATTGGCGTTCGCCCTGAGGCGGGGGCACCGCGGAGACGCGCTGAACTTGGCGTTCGGAAAGGTCGCCGGGACCAGGGTTACGGAGAGAGCCGAGCGCCGCCGGAGAGACCCGAGCACAGGCGGAGAGACCCGAGCACGGGCGGAGAAGCGCTGGCGGCCGGAAGCCGAGCCGAGCGCCGCCGGAAGGAGCCGAGCCCGTCCGAAGGGGATGAGCGCGCTGGGCGTTGGGCCGGGCCGAGCCCGCGCCATGGCGGCCGAGGGGGTCGCTGCGGCCGGAGGCGTGGCTGTCGGCGGCCACCTGGCCAAGGACAGCTTGCGGCAGCCCAAGTGCCCCGACGCGGCCTCGAACCGGCGGCGCAGCTCGTCGCTGTCGCAGGACGCCGAGCGCCGAGCCTACCAGTGGTGCAGGGAATACCTGGGCGGGGCGTGGCGCCGACTGCGGCCGGAGGAGCTGAGGGTGGACCCCGTGAGGTGCGCGGTCGGGGGCACCCTCTCCACCGCTTGGGATGGGGTCATGGGCAGGCTCGGGTCCTCCGACACTCGGCGTGTCCGCGGGCCCAGGGCGGGGGCGCGGACTGGGACCGGGCGGGTGCAGCCCCCGGCGTGCTGAGCGCGCCCTGATGTCCGTGGGTCTGCAGCGGAGGCCTCAGCAACCTGCTCTTCCGCTGCTCGCTGCCGGACCACCTGCCCAGCGCTGGCGAGGAGCCCCGGGAAGTGCTGCTGCGGCTGTACGGGGCCATTCTTCAGGTGAGGAGGGAGTGAGGGTGCAGTGGCCGGTGGCTTTAGGACGTGTCATTTAGCGCGGCAGCTGCCCTTGTCCTGGTAATTGAGGGGACCAAGTAACTGGTCCATCATCCTAAAGCAAGCTTGTCCAACCTGCAACGCGCAGGACAGCTTTGAATGCGGCCAACACAGATTGGTAAACTTCCCTAAAACATTGCGGAAAGTATGCATGACTGTGTTTTTAAACTCTTTTTTTTTTTTTTTTTTCCTTTTTGGTATGTGGGTAGCTCCCTGGCTGGGAATCGAACCCAGGCCGCAGGACTGACAGGGCCAGGGCCGAAGCCTTAAGCCACTGCACCATCAGGGAACTCCCTGCATGACTGTGTTTTTGTTGTAGTTTTGTTTTGTTTTTTTTTTTCAGCTCATTAACTATGCTAGTGTATTTTATGTGTAGCCCAAGACAGTTCTTTTTCCTCCAGTGTGATCCAGGGAAGCCACAAGGTTGGACACCTCTGTCCTAAAGCCTGTGACCTGGAGCCTCCTCCAGGCACTAGAACGAGTGTCTCAGCTGTGGCGGGAGGAGACAGCAGACTGTGTGCGTCCCTCCGCTCCCTACTTTGCGGCTGACCTCGTGAATGTTGTCTCTCTTCCTGCAGGGCGTGGACTCCTTGGTCCTTGAAAGTGTGATGTTCGCCATCCTCGCAGAGCGGTCTCTGGGGCCACAGCTCTACGGAGTCTTTCCAGAGGGCCGGCTGGAACAGTACATCCCAGTACGAGCCCAGCCCGGCCCCGACCTCCCCGAGGCACCTCCTCCCCTAACCCCTACCCCCCTCCCAGTGTCTGCCTTCACATCCTGCACCCCAGGTAGGGAATGCTCCCCACCCCTCCCCCTCCTGCCCCAGTCCCCTCGCCACCCTGATAGGTTCCTGGGTGCAGAGTCGTCCACTGAGAACGAGAGAGCTTGGAGAGCCTGTGCTGTCAGCAGCCATCGCCACGAAGATGGCCCAGTTCCACGGCATGGAGATGCCTTTCACGAAGGAGCCCCGCTGGCTGTTCGGGACCATGGAGCGGTGAGTCTGCGGCCTCCTTAGGCCCCTGCCCGCCGGCTGACCAGCTGAGTGGACCAGGTGTCCCCGTGTCTAGCATCGTCTCTCAAAGCACACGCTTCCACACGTTTGCCAGACGAGTCATGCAGTGACAGGAAACGGGTAGGGCACCCGGCCCAGGGAAGAGAGGAGAGGATGGGCAGGGGCAGCAGCGTGTGTCCTGCTCTCTGAGTTGCAGGTACCTAAAGCAGATCCTGGACCTGCCCCCGCCGGCTCCCCCCCAGAATAACCTGCTGGAGACGTATCGCCTGAAGGACGAGATGGGCAGTCTCCGGTGAGGGTGGGCAGGGTGAGGGGCCAGAAGGCACAGGAGGTGCTGCTAGGCACCCAGTGTGTCCTCCCCAGGCTCGGCTGCGGGGCTCTGACCCTTTTCCAGTCTCTTCTGCTCAGCCACATGCCCCTGTCCCCCTGCAGGAAGTTGCTAGACTGTACCCCATCACCCGTGGTTTTCTGCCACAATGACATCCAGGAAGGTAGGAGAAGTCAGCCAGTGTCCTAAGCCAAGGGAAGGGGGCCAGAGGGCGCTGGAGTGACCAGAACCCCTCCTCATTCCCCCAGGGAATATCTTGTTGCTCTCAGAGCCAAGAAATGCCGACAGCCTCATGTTGGTCGACTTTGAGTACAGCGGTTACAACTACAGGTGAGGGTGGGGGGTGGCCTGCCACGGGCCCATTCCCACAGGCCCTCCACAGAACGGGCCCTCATCTGTGCCTCCCTGGCGCCCAGGGGACTTGGGGACTGAGTGTCCACTTCATTTCCCCAGGGGCTTTGACATTGGGAACCATTTTTGCGAGTGGATTTATGACTATACTCATAAGGAGTGGCCCTTCTACAAAGCACAGCCTGCGGACTACCCCACCCAGGCTCAGCAGGTGTGTGGGCCGGAGGCAGGGGGCGGGGCCTGGCCTGGGAGAGGAGGAGCAGGTGGAAGGTGGGGAAGGAATGTCGGGGAAGGGGGTTCCCTGGGAACTGGTCCCGAGTCTCCCCTCAGCCTGACTCTTTGTCTGTCGACCTCAGCTCCATTTTATTCGCCATTACCTGGCAGAGGTAAAGAAAGGTGAGCCCATCTCCCAAGAGGAGCAGAGGAAATTGGAGGAAGACTTGCTGGTAGAGGTTAATCGGTGAGGAAGGATGTTGGGGGCGGGGCTGAGAGAGGCCGGCAGCTGCTGGTACCAAGTGGGGATGAGCTTGAGGCTGCCCTGGGGGGGACAGGGTGGGGACAGGGCAGTGGGGAGGAGTTAGAGCTGTGGGATCCAGGCCACGCGTGCTCTGACCCCCTGCTTACCCTGCCTGCCCCTCAGGTATGCCCTGGCCTCCCATTTCTTTTGGGGTCTCTGGTCCATCCTCCAGGCATCCATGTCCACCATAGAATTTGGTTACCTGGTGAGTAACCCAGGTGGGCAGCTTAGGGGAAGGGGTGGAACAGGGACACCAGTGGGCAGCCCGGGGGCTGGGGGGGTGCTGGTCCCAACCCTTCTCACCGCTGGTGGGGATGGTTTCCTCCCCAGGAGTATGCCCAGTCTCGGTTCCAGTTCTACTTTGAGCAGAAGGGGCAGCTGACCAACCTCCACACCCTGACCTGACTGCAGCCCCAGCCCCTCGGTTTGCCCCCAAGCTCCCATGGGCAGGACCTTGGAGGGAAGGGCAAAGAGCCAGAGGCCCTGGGCCGGCCCCCAGTGACGCGGGTTGAGGAGACTGACCTCTCCCAGACTTGGAGCAGGTCCCCATGGCAGGCAAGCCCCCTGGGCTGTGTACCCTAAGACAATAAAGAGCTCCTTCCTTCACCCTCTGTCCTAGTCCTGCTCCGTGCAGCAGCAAACACCAACCAGGGATGCACACGGATTGCCCAAGGGAATGCTGCTTTCAGCCTCAGTTTCCCCTTCTGAAAAACATGGCCATTCAGTGCTCTGGGCTTGAAAGTGACTAAGGGTCTGTTCTGCCTGGCGGAGCCTCCTGTCCTCCCCTCTCCCTGGCTCCAGCTTAGGGCACTTACTACTAGGAGGAATTTGGTTGGGGCTGGGGGTGCAGAGAGGGCTCTGGGGTGGGGCCGCCCAACCCCCGGGCCCTGGAGATCAGGACACAGGCAGCACCGCTGACACAGTGATGACCCTTTCCCTACATTCAGCTATTTTTAGCTCTAATGCCACCATCCTCACGTGAGACCCTTGGCCCCTTCCCACCGCCCCCCTTCAAGTTCCCCACACCTTTAAGCAATCCAGCTTGCAAAAGCCCAGCCCTCCCACTCCAGATCCCCGCCGCGGAGGGGAGGGGATTCTGGTTGCCGCCCCGCATCTGTTTCCTCAACCCAAATTTAGGATTGGGTGTCGGGTTCCTAGTGAGGGCGGGGCGGGGGGGGGTGGCCAGCTTGAAGGACATGGGGACATGGGCCAGAGCGACTGGTCCCGCACGCCGACAGGAGCGAACCTGAGCTGTGAGTGGCATGGGGGGCGACACGGGGCCGCCTGGCCGCCTTGGAGCGCAGTGCAGGGACGAGGACGGCACCTGGGTCCCATGCGGTCGGGGCCGGGGCACCTGGAGCCCGCCTTGCTCCGGATAACAACGCTTCCCCAAGCGCCTCTCCCCCCATCCTGAGGCCGCCCTTCACTGTCCTCGGCCACCCCGAACTTCCAAGCCTTTGACCCCCTTTCCGACCTGCACCCTGCGGCGGAGCCTGCGCGGGCTGCCGGCGCGAGCATTCGCTGGCAGTTGGCTGGGCCGGGCGGCAGGGCTGGGCAGCGGGCGGCTCCCGCGGGCTTGGGGGCGCTGGCGGGGTGGCCGCTGGCCGGGTGGGGGCGGCGGCGCAGCAGGCTGGGGGCGGGGCCGCGGCGCGGGGCGGGGCCAGCCTGAGCCCTGCGGCGCCCCCTCCTGCCCCCTCCCAGGTGCGGGCCAACCCCCAGGATGGCGGAAGCGCATCAGGCCGTGGCCTTTCAGTTCACGGTGACTCCAGATGGGGTCGACTTCACGCTCTGTCGGGAGGCCCTGAAACACATCTACCTGTCTGGGATCAACTCCTGGAAGAAACGCCTGATTCGCATCAAGGTGGGCGCGGGTGGTTCTCGGCCGCGGCCGCGCCGCCGGTGGAGGCAGAGGCCAGGTGTTAGCTGCTGCCCCGTTGTCAGGGCTCTGCACCCCGACCTTGACTGGCCGTACAGCTGGGGGACAGGCTCCAGCAGTGCAGAAACCAGAGGTGCCCGAGGCATGGAGGGGAGACGGGCACACAAGAAGTGGCCGTGGGACCCTGAGGAATCGGGTGCTGCCGGTGCGGGAGGGTGGGGGAGGAGCAGGCCAGCCACGAAGGAGGAGGACACAGCGGTGACCTGGAATCCATGCCCGTCTCTGCCCCACAGAATGGCATCCTTAGGGGTGTGTATCCTGGCAGCCCCAGCAGCTGGCTGGCCGTCGTCATGGCAACAGTGGGTTCCTCCTACTGCAACGTGGACATCTCTATGGGGCTGGTCTGTTATATCCAGAGGCGCCTCCCTGAGGGGTGAGCAGCAGGGCCACGAGCCAGGTCCAGGCGGGCTCCCAGGCCAGGGCTCCTGAGGGTGATCGGGGCAGCCTTTCCCAGGGCCCCCACCATCTCAGTCCCCTGTCCACATGTGCACGTGTGTGACACTCAGTTGTGAGTGTGCCCAGGGAGACCTGTCTCAGGCACCTCCCCAGAGGTGGCTCACCACCATTGAGACTACGGTCAGAATTCCCCTGAGGCTGGCCTCCAGGGGACCCCTGCAGCCCACTCCCTTCTCTGAACAGATATGGCCCCTACCGAACCCCACAGACCCAGGCACTGGTCAGCATGGCCATCTTCTCCACGGGCGTGTGGATCCTGGGCATCTTCTTCTTCCGCCAGACCCTGAAACTGCTCCTCTCCTACCACGGCTGGATGTTTGAGATGCACGGCCGGACCAGCTACTGCACCAAAGTCTGGGCTGTGAGCAGACGCTGGTGGAGGCCTGCAGGCATCTGGCTGCAGACCCTGGGGGGGTCTCCACTTGGGGTTCTAGCTGGAGGGGAGAAGCAGGCGGGCACTGGTGCCTGGCACACAGGCTGGTCCTGTTTCTGAGGGGTTAGGACCCAGCTCCTCATGTTGGCTCCCAACCCAGCACTCTTTCCTGTGCCCCCCAGATGTGTGTCCGCATTTTGTCCAGCGGGAAGCCCATGCTCTACAGCTTCCAGACGTCTCTGCCCAAGCTCCCCGTGCCCAGAGTGTCGGACACGATTCAGCGGGTGAGGGTCCATGTTAGGCACCCCAGCGGGCTGGGTGGGCTGGACCCAGAGGACTCGTCCAAACAGGAGGGACTGTCCCCTTCAAAGAGTGGGTTTGAGCAGTGTGGCTGGGGTCAGAACAGGGTCAGGACAGGTGCTGCCATTGCGGCCTGGCCCCCACGCTGATGGCCACGTGGCTGGACAGTACCTGGAGTCGGTGCGGCCCCTGTTGGATGATGAGGAGTACCAGCACAAGAAGAAGCTGGCCAAGGAGTTCCAGGAGAAGACCGCACCCAGGCTGCAGAAGTACCTCATTGTCAAGTCATGGTGGGCGACTAACTACGTGAGTCCCCTCCTGTGCTTGCCTTCACCCCCTGTCCCGGCTGCACAGAGCCCGCCCTGTACCCCAGCTCTAACCCCCCCCCACACACAGGTGAGTGACTGGTGGGAAGAGTACATCTACCTTCGAGGCAGGAACCCACTCATGGTGAACAGCAACTATTACGCCATGGTAAGATGCGGGTTCCTGTGTGCTCAGCTCTGTCCCCAGCTCCAGGTCTCAGGGAAGGACCTGGAGGACAGCCCAGAGCCCTGGTGGCAGTTTCCACAGGCACATGGGAGTGGGGGAAGTTCTATAGTGAAGCCTGGGGTAAAGGGAAGATGGGGGAGATCCTGGAAGAATAGACAGGAAGCAGCTTCAGGGCTGTGGGGAAACTGAGGATCCAGAGAACCTGGGAGCCCCACAGCATGACACTGTCATCCTCAGGTCCCTCGGGCTCCCTGCCCTGCGGAGGCCCCATCACTTCCTTCCCTCACTGGTCATGGGTTCCCACCATCCTGACGCCATCGTCAGGGGATTTCCTTAACCACAGTGTCTTTAGTGTCACTGCGAATCCAGAACCACTTCTCTTAGCACTCAGGAGGTCACTATTGCCCCTACATCACGTGACAGGCCCTCCTCGTGCCCCAGCACCTGCCTGCACCCAGTCATGGTCCCTACAACGCACCTCAGTCCTCTCCTGCTGTCCAGAGCACATTCTGAGTGTCATGCTGCCTCGCCTCCTCCACCAGATGGTCCTCCCGGAAGCCTACACTTGACATATCCTGACCTGAGGTTTTAAGCTGTTTCTTCAGTGGTAGAAGCTACTTTCTCAAAGCAAAATAAACAAAACATGAACAAATATATCATGAAAGAGCCGCTCAGGTCAGGACTAGGGCTGAGGTGGTCATTTTGGCTTTGGCAGTTCACCTGACAAGTGAGTGTGGGATGGCCCAGGGACACGGGACACTGCGCCGTAGGTCCATAGGCAGGGGGACCCAGCGAGCCAGGGCCCCTGCGGCTGCCTGCAGGCTCTGCGCTCTCCCACAGGACTTTGTGCTTGTCAAGAACACCGACGTGCAGGCCGCCCGCCTGGGGAACATCGTCCACGCCATGATCACATATCGCCGTAAGCTGGACCGTGAGCAGATCAAACCTGTGAGTTGTGTTGGGGTGGAGGGCTCGAGGGGCGAGGAGGCCTTGTCTGAGTTGTCCCGGGGTCCCCCCCCAGGTGATGGCACTGGGCATCGTGCCCATGTGCTCCTACCAGATGGAGAGGATGTTCAACACTACGCGGATCCCGGGCAAGGAGACAGGTACCGGGTCCCAGCTGTGCACCCACATGGGCCCAGCGGGGCTCAGCCCCGGCACGGCTCAGGGCGCACCCTGGCTAGGTGCCTCAGTACCTGTTCGTCTCTGAGTGGCCTCGTTGTCTCAGGGGTGTGTCAAAAACGGCCAGTTTCTGTCCCATACTAGACGCTGAGTGCTCCAGCCTGATGCTGGTGCTGGCACTCTGCGTCCCCTGCAGGGCCCCAGGGGTCTGGCGGGGGCAGCAGCCTGCACTTCCGACACTGGGGCACCCAGCGAACATGTGGTTGGTCGGGATGGAGGTGCTCCCTGCCACCCGCCCTGCACCTGAGCCCGCCCGTGGCCCCACAGACGTGCTGCAGCACCTCGCAGAGAGCAGGCACGTGGCAGTGTACCACCGGGGCCGCTTCTTCAAGGTGTGGCTCTATGATGGCTCCAGCCTGCTCGAACCCCGGGACCTGGAGCTGCAGTTCCAGAGGATTCTGGACGACCCCTCCCCTCCTCAGCCGGGGGAGGAGAGGCTGGCAGCCCTCACAGCAGGTGGAAGGTATGGGCCTGCGGGCAGGGGCTGTCCTGGCAGCCTGGCCCCACATGTCCATAACTCAGGGCTGGGGGTGCAACCGAGATGAAGGGTGTGCAGGAGCCGCAGTGGGGGGGGGGGGCACTGGTGGTCGTGGCAGTGGGGGGGGCTGCTGTAACCCCCGACTGGGTGGTAGCTGGGTGGGAGTGCCCAGAGGACAGCCCGAAGCCACACCTGAGCCCAGGCCCACATACTCAGCTGCTCTGCCTGCCCCCATCCACCCAGAACGGAGTGGGCACAGGCACGCCAGACCTTCTTCAGCTCTGGCAAGAACAAGGCTTCTCTGGATGCCATCGAGCGTGCGGCCTTCTTCGTGGTCCTGGACGAGGAGTCGCACTGCTACGACCCTGACAACGAGGCCAGCCTCAGCCTGTATGGCAAGGCCCTACTGCATGGCAACTGCTACAACAGGTGAGCTCCACCCACGCCCCCACGCTCCTCCCACCGCCTTCCCTCCTCACCGGCTCCTCCTCCCGCAGGTGGTTTGACAAGTCCTTCACTCTGGTTGCCTTCAAGAATGGCCAGTTGGGCCTCAACACCGAACACGCCTGGGCAGATGCCCCGATCATAGGGCACCTCTGGGAGGTGACAGGCCCAGGGCAGGGTGCTGCTGGGAGGGGGTGAGGGCGGGGGGTGGGGACAGCCTGTCAGCCTGAGCTGCTCCCTGCAGTTTGTCCTGGCCACTGACACCTTCCACCTGGGCTACACGGATACTGGGCACTGCCGGGGCCAGCCGAACCTCATGCTGATGCCTCCTCAGCGGCTGCAGTGGAACATTCCTGAGCAGGTGTGCAGGCGTGGAAGGGGCAGGCGTGGGTATGCCAGAGTGACAGGTGCCTGAGACGCTCTGCTGCTGTGCCACCACACCCCCGTCAGGCCCAGCCCCATTTACAGGGGGAGGTGACAGGAGCCATTCAGGGGCCAGACCGGCCCCAGGGAGACCAGACACACCGGGCCACGTGGGCGTTAGAGAAGCTGTGAAGCGTGCGCCCCCTGTCCTGGGGGGCACACGTCGGCGCCTCCCTCCTCCTGGAGCTGTGGAGGGCACCCCCCCCCCCAGTCCACTCTGCCCCGTCCCGCCCTTGGGAGAGCTCTGCCCGCAGCTGACGCCTCCCGTGTCTCCGCAGTGCCAGGCGGCCATCGAGAGCTCCTACCAGGTGGCCAGGGCGCTGGCAGAAGACGTGGAGTTGTACTGCTTCCAGTTCCTGCCCTTCGGCAAGGGCGTCATCAAGAAGTGCCGCACCAGCCCCGACGCCTTCGTGCAGATCGCCCTGCAGCTGGCCCACTTCCGGGTAGGCCCCCCGCCAGGGGCTGCGGGGGCGGGGCAGCGCCAGGCCCCGCCCACCGGCTCACGCGTCCGCGCTCCGCAGGACAGGGGCAAGTTCTGCCTGACCTACGAAGCCTCCATGACTCGGCTGTTCCGCGAGGGCCGCACCGAGACCGTGCGTTCCTGCACGAGCGAGTCCACGGCCTTCGTGCGGGCCATGCAGGAGGGGGCGCACAAGGTGAGCCCCCCGCGTCCCCCCACCCTACCGGGCGAGATGGCCCGGGACCCCTCCCACTGCGGGGGTCAGAGCTGCTCGTCACCGCCGCACTCCCGGCCCCCAGAAATCGGACCTGCAGAACCTCTTCCGGAAAGCCTCTGAGAAGCACCAGAACATGTACCGCCTGGCCATGACGGGCGCGGGGATCGACAGACACCTCTTCTGCCTCTACCTGGTCTCCAAATACCTGGGCGTCTACTCCCCCTTCCTGGCTGAGGTCAGTGCTGCTCACGGCTGTGTCCTCCGTCCCCACGGCCTCCCGGTGGGTCTCAGCTTGTGTCCCGAATGGCCGGCCGCCCTGGAGGCCTGGAGGGCGGGGCCGGCTTTCCCACCCCGCACCCCACCAGGCCTGTGAGGTGGGATGACAGAGGGACGTGCTAACACAGCCCTGACAAAAGCGACAAAGCTGTGGGGATCGGGCTGTGGGGAACGTGGGTGGCAGGGACCTCCAGTGCCCAGACCCTGAATCGCGGGTGTGCCTGGACAGCGGTGCGGAGGGGGTGGAGCCCATGGGCACAGGGTGGTTGGAGAGGAGGCCAGGGGCTGGGCAGGGCAGTGGGCTTGTGAGAGCAGGCTGCAGGGCCCGGGGGCAGTGGTCAGGGAGGCCCTGTGCAGCTTCACTCCTGCACCCGTAGCCGGGAGGATGCCTGGCTCGTGCAGGGGCCCAGGCACCACCACCTGTCCCCAGGTGTGCGCCGAGGGTATGGCATCTGACCACTGCAGCCTCTCTGTTGCAGGTGCTGTCGGAACCCTGGCGCCTCTCCACCAGCCAAAGCGCTCAGTTCCAGATCCGCATGTTTGACCCAAACAAGTACCCCAACCACCTGGGGGCCGGTGGTGGCTTTGGCCCTGTAAGTACCCTTGGGGGGGGGGGACGGGTAGGACTGGGGCCAGGGTGTCAGTGGAGAGGGCAGGGCCGCAGGAGGTCAGATGGAGGCAGGAGCATAGCCCTGGGGCTGTGGAAACAACGGGATCGGCTGGAGCGTGGCCAGCCCTGCCGGGCTCAGCTTCCCTCTCCCGCGTGCTGACCGCGGAGTCCAGCTCTTTCCCACGCTGGGATGTTCACGCAGGTCAGTCTATCAAGGAGCTAGAGATACCCAGTTGGGGTCTGGAACTGCAGGGGCAAAGCTCTCTGTTCTCAGTTTCCTGGGGGTCATCCTGACCTCAGGAAAAAGTCAGCGTCTGTGGGGGGCGCCCTTCCTGGGAATCTTGGGCGGAGAGCAAGGTGGCCTCAGCTGGGCACTCAGAGCTTCACCCTGGTGCTCCCTCAGGTGGCGGATGACGGCTACGGGGTTTCCTACATGATGGCGGGCGAGGACACCATCTTTTTCCACATCTCCAGCAAGTTCTCAAGCTCCGAGACGGTGAGTCCCCTGCTCCCACTCAGGCCTGTGGAGGGGGCGCCCCTGGGGCCTCGTCTGGTTAGTGGGGACAGAGGGCAGGGGCCTGCCTGGGAGTGGGTCTGAGCTCTTGGCTCCCACAGAACGCCCAGCGCTTTGGGAATCACATCCGCCAAGCCCTCCTGGATATCGCTGATCTTTTCCAAGTCCCCAAGGCTGACAGCTGAGGGCCGCAGAGGTACCAGCTGCCCTTCTGTCCCCACGTTTGGAGGGATGGGCCTGTGGTCCACTCACAGGCACAAGAGCTGGCCGTAAACAGGTGACCAGGCCCCAAGGACAGCTCTGGCAGATGCTGCCCCCTGAGGGCCCACATGGCAGAGGTGGGGGCAGGGGGGCACTTTGATTTTATTTTTTCTTGCTAAATACTAATAAAAATGAGGCCGTATAACTCCCCCTTAGCCCTTAGGTTCCTGTGTTTTGTGTGGGAACGAGGTGGCTGTCCCCCTGCCCAACTCAGGCCAGAGAGGCGACAAGGGAAGGGCTGGGGCTGGGAGACTGGGAGAGGCTGTGACCTGCTTTGCAGTGTGTGTCTCTGCTGAGGTCACTGTCCGTGACCACCGTGTGCGCTCGAATAAATGCTTCCTTCAGAACCTTGCCCTGTTCTGCGGGGTCACTTCTGTTCATTTGTCTGCTGGAGAGAGGGGCCTGCCTGCTTCCCCATGCACGAGTGTGCCCTCTGCACCCCTCTACGCTCTGTGGGGCCCTTAGGGCTCCCCGGCACAGGGAGTGCTGCGTGTCAGGGACTCACAGCTAAGGGGACACACAGCGTGATCTGCAGCAACATAGGCTCCTTCCCACAGGCCGGCTTTTCTATTAAAACGACCCGAGAAGCAAGCAGGAAACAGCCTGTGTGCAGGGTGTGAGCAGACACTCATCTGCCGCTCCCACTACATGCTTCCAAGCTCAACCTCTGCACCCCACCAGGGGCTAAGCACCCGGACGTGACTTAGGTCCAGGGCCGGCCTTTTCTTAGGAACCACCCGCCAGCGACTCGGCCCTGTGCTGCAGACTGAGGACTGAGCAGGGAGGGCAGCATCACCTGCCCACAGGGAAGGCACGACCAGGAGAGGCAGGCATGCATCAGGGGATGCAGGGGCTGTTTGGGACGGCAGGGGGCTTTGGGGGTGATCCATTTAGCAAGTGCTTACTGAGTGCCGCAGTGTGCCAGGCGCTAGGAGACAGCAGGGAACAAAACTGGCCCAAACCACCCCTCCCTGTGTGGTTTAGGGTCCAGTGAGGAGACGGGCGATAATGAAGGACAGACGAGTAGGTCACCTAGTGCATCAGGGGGCATTCAGTGCTACTGGGAAAGGGAGGGAGCAGCAGGGGGTGGGGTGGGCGGCAACTCCAGATGGGGTGGCGAAGGCAGGCTTCCTGAGGGGTGTGTGGCAGAGTGATGGAGCTTTGGGATGGGAGGAAGGGCACCGGAGGGCAGCCAGTGGCTGGCGGAAGACAGGGAGGGGAGGCTGGGGTGGGACGGCCCGCCGGACTGGCTTCTCTGAGTCAAGGGGGAGGCCGCTGGGGTTTGAGCAGAGGGTGACAAAACTGTCCTGTTAATGGGATCACACCACAGCCTGACAAAGTAGGGTGTGGTAAGGATAGAAACAAGGAGACCTGTCAGAGGGCACTGCTCCTGTGGTGGCAGAGCTGGCAGAAATGAGGCGACTTAAACTAAGGAACTGAGAATCAGAAAGCTAAGAATGTCACCAGTAGGACTAACAAACCTGACAGGGAGGCATCCGAGACAATTCACATTTTCTATTTTGGGTGATTAAATGAGATTTTTTATGTTGAACTTGATGTGCCTATTAAGAAATATTCATGAAAATGTCCCACAGGTTCTTGAAAGTGTGAGTTAAAAGCTGAGGAGGCGTAGGGTCCTGGTAATGGGAGGACCCCAGGGCAGAAGCTCCCAACCTCTTCTGTCTCGGTGAGCGACTCACAGAGCAGCACGTCTGTGCTCACAGCATGCTACCTTGCACGTCAGCTTTCCGGGGCTTCCAAAAGTACCTTCACAGACCTCTGCCTCTCGGGGTGCCCGTGTACCTCCCCTGGGAGAGGTTTGGGTCGGCTTCTGGGCACAACTGCTCGCTCGCTGGCAGAGCAGTGAGCAGTGTTTTCAGCTGCTGGCTTGTAATTAATGTGGAAATTCTGCCAGTTATCTGATTTGTTCTTGATTAAAATAAGTAAGAGAAATCATCATGCTCAACCAGGGTATAAATCTCTGGTGACAACCTACCAGACCCCAATGAGCCCCTGGTGCCCCATGGCTTTGCAGATCTGCACTAGCTCGGGCTAGCAGTCCTAACAGATGAACCCTGAGTCTCCATCGAAGTTTCATTCCTGCTCAGTAGGCGAGACACCATGACTCAGACACTTAGGCTGACAGAGGCCTGGACTTCCTCAGGCAGCTCCAAGTGGCCTTGGACGTCACGTCCAGCAGGTACATGGCAGGGAGAGAGGACCACTCCTGGGAGGCTTTTGTGGGCCTGTCCTGATGGTGACACAGAGCCCCCTTCCATCCACATCGCAGGGGCCAGGGCTCATTGCAAGGGAGGCTGGGAAATGTAGTCTAGCTGTGTGCCCGGGATGTAAAGGACACACTTGGTGAACAGTCACTTGGTTTCGGAAGCACAAGGGCACGGGCAGAGCAGACTGACATCTCGGTGCCCTGAGAGCCCATCCTTCTTGGCCTGGGCTCTGCAGGGTGTCTGAGACAGCCCATCTCCATCTGCTGCCCCTCACATTCCAGCCTAGCTGACCTCTGAGTCTCCTCTGGTGCTCCCCAAGAGCCCTGAGCCCAGCCACACGCTCCATTCCCTGAAGTTGGCAGGCTCATCCACACCGTTTCTCTTGCCTTCCCCGAAACTTCTGCCCGAAAGCCTGCGCCCACCCTCAGCCTGGTAGACGCCTACACCTCCCTGAAGCTGCCTTCCTTACCCCATTAGAGTTGTTCCTGATGCATGTCTTGCTGGGCAGTCTAAGCAAATGGCGGAGTGACTGGAAGTATGCAGGGTGGCTCCCAGATAGGAAGGGACAGCCAGAGAACCGAAGGGGCAGGGACCTGGCAGGCCGGGGAGGGGGTGTCGCCCAGGCAGCAGATTCCTCTGTAGATGGGCGAGGACTCCCTGTGTGCCCAGGAGCGTGGGGCGCAACTCGAGCCCTGCCATCAGTCTGCTAAGGATCCCCATCCCTGAGAGGACAGTCAGCGGGTCCCCGGTTCGTCAGAAATCTCAAACACGAGGTGTTCAAACACGAAGTTAACAGCCTTCCAAACGGCTTCTCTGCCACTCCCAGCCAGCGGCCTCGCCCTTCAGCCACTAACCCGTTCCTTCTCTCTCCCTCGCTTCCCACGTGACGAGCCCTGTCCAGTCACCCTCTCAATGGCTTTAAGTCCCTCCAGCATGACCGCCCCCACCCCGCCCCGCCCCATCCTCAGCTCCATCATCGCTCATCCAAACGGCAACCACTGGCTCCATCTCTGTCCTCCCTCCCTCCTGCGTAGTGACTTGTGCTTCTGCGGCCTGGAGGCCGGCAGCACCCGGCTGGCCTGGGCTGCAAGCACGGCTGGCCCCTCGCAGCTGCCGGGGCTTCGGTGTCCCCCTCGGTTAAAACAGACACAGCGACGTCGAGCGTGCACGGTGGTCGTGAAGACTTCATATTCCGGCACCCAACTACTCATGCAACCAATGTTCACTAGCGCCCGCGGGGTCAGGGGCGGCCCTGGACACTGGGGACACGGCGGTCAAGCAGACAGACGGGGCCTGCGCGCATGGCCTCGCACTCAAGGAGTCAAAAGGAGGAACACACCTCTCAGGACGGGGGGTGACTCTCTCCTCGGCTCCACTCTCCCTCAACCTCAGCCCCGCCGCAATCAAGGCCAGGGGCGGCAAGACCCACACGCGGGACGGCCTGGGGTGGCTCCGCCCCTTCCGCTCTGGAGACCAGCCAATGAGGACAAGAGGCCAGCTCTGGGGGCGGGTCTGGTAACGGAAAGGGGCGGGGCCTCGTGCGGGGGAACCGCCTCAGGCCTCTGTCGGCTCGGGCAGCGGAAGGACGGAATTCTGGCTGAGAGGGAGGTGAGGGAGACCCGCCGGTCTGGGGCGTCCCGGACCCTCCGTGCGCAATCCGACCTCGGGCCACGGCGCCGCCCTGACCCAGCTGTGCCCGCCGCCTCGGGGGCAGACTCATCACCCGTCCCCTGACCTTTCACCCCGTCTCCTCACCCTTCTTCTCACCGTGACTTTTCACCCCGTCTCCTCATTCCCGTCTCCTCACCGTGACCTTTCACCCCGTCTCCTCGCCCCGACCCCTCACCCCGCGCATCCGGATCCTGGACTGCACACGCTCTCACCTCTCACCCGTCGCCCCCCAACACACACCCCTGGCACCCCTGGGCTCCACGCGCCTCACGCCTCCAACTCCCTCACGTGCACCCCAGGCAGAGTCCTAGACGCCCCGCGCTCCAGCCCCAGGCCTCCCACCGCCCGCCCCGCCACAGCCCCAGGCTCCCGCGTTCCCAGACCCGGTCCCGGGCGCTGCATCTCCGGTCTCAGTGCTGGTAACACGGCGGTGCCGCCATTCGGGTTGCCCCGTGCAAAGACCTTCCTGTCACCCCCGACCCCGCGACGCACCAGCAGACCTACCTAATGCCGCTCCACCGCGCGCCGGGCCTCCCCACGCCCCCTCCGCGCAAAGCACCGCTCCACGCCCCCTCCACGCAAAGCACCTCCCCACGCTCCCTCCGTGCAAAGCGCCTCCCCACGCC
>PVJL010014929.1:0-26154 GCA_004026885.1 Lyroderma lyra | reverse complement strand
CTCTAGAAGAAGAGAACCAGGAGATAATGGGACCTCTAGAAAGAGAGAACCAGGAGCCACTGAGGTCTCTAGAAGAGGACCAGGAGATAATGGGACCTCTAGGAAGAGAGAACCAGGAGCCACTGAGGTCTCTAGAAGAGGACCAGGAGATAATGGGACCTCTAGGAAGAGAGAACCAGGAGCCACTGAGGTCTCTAGAGCATGAAAACCGGGAGATATTTGGACATCTTGAAAAAGAGAATCAAGAGTTGTTAAGGTCCTTAAGAGAAGAGAGTGTGGAGGCAGTGAGGTGTTTGGAAACAGAGAATGTGGAACCAGTAAAGTCAGCAGGACCAGAGCTGGAAATCTTGAAACCTACAGACACTCAGGCGCCCCTGCGCTCTCTGGAAGAAATGGCTCGGGAGACGATGACACCTCTAGGAAAGGAAATGCAGGAGCCACTGGGGTCTGTGGAAGAGAACCGAGAGTCACTGAGGCCCCCGGAACAGGAGACTCCAGACTCACTGGGATCTCTGGGGGAGTGGAACCCAGAAAACCGGAGGTCTCCAGAAGAGGTGCACCAGGAAAGTCCGAGGTACCTGGCGGAGGAAGAGAGCCTGAGCGCGGGGGGACGTCAGGAGCGGCTGAGGGCTCTGGAGGAGGAGGAGTGGGCACTGTCTGTCCAGCAGCCGAGGTGGGAAGGTGTGGTGCGGGAGGACGGAGAACAGGGGCAGGAGGCACCCCCCGGGAGGGCTGCAGTGGACATGGGGGACGAGGCAGAGCTGGACTGGAGGGCACAGGACGGCTTTGCCGGACAGGAGGGCGCGCAGCAGCTGCCCAGCACAGCAGGGGCCCGGAGTGCAGGTGAGGGGCACCCAGGGAGCCCAGGGCCTGAAGAGCAGAGGGTCCCAGCTGAGGGAGCTGGTGGGGAGCGAGGCGCTGGGGGCCCCCAGGACTCTGCAGAGCAGCCAGAGCAGGGGGCACCCCCAGGCCTCCAAGCTCCCTGGGGAATGTCAGAGGTGATAGAGCCGGTGTCTGGAGGTGAAGAGGAGGCCTCAGGGGCTAACCAAATGTCCCCAGAGGTCACCTTGGGATGGGAGATGGTTGTGGGTGAGGCTGCTGCAGGAGCCCAGCAGGGACCAGAGCAGGAGGACCCAGGCCAGCTGGGCAGCGAGGAGGTGACAGAGCCACCCAAGGGGGAGCAAGGTTTGGAGCCAGAGGGGGTGCAGGGCTTGGAAGGGCCCGAAGAGGACCTAGAGGAGGAGGCCATAGGCCCACAGCTTCCCCTACTGCCCAGAGGGCCCCCGCAGCCCCCCGGAGCTGGGATGGTGGGGGAGCTCGAGGCCCCCCAGGGAGGAGATGGGGTGCTCCCTGCTGAGACCCTGACCATGGGACAGGACAGAAGGGCTACCTCTTCGCCCAGGCCTCTGGGGTCAGAGGCGGCCGAGGAGGGTGCAGAACCTGTGCTGGGGCCCCCCAGCCCGAAGCCCACAGAGCCCGGCTCAGCCACCCCAGTCCCTGAAGACGCCCCTGGACCCCAGCCCCTGGCTGAGGGGAGCCAGGACACCCACTGGGGGCTGGAGGGCAGGGCTGAAGCGCTGGGGCAGGTGGGGAGTGAACAGGAGGAGGTGGGTTCTGGGGGGCTCCCCGAGGGCCTCCAGGATGAGGATGGGGAGGAGAGCAGAGAGGAGAGTGAGGCAGATGGGCTGGGGGAGACCCTCCCCGACTCCACGCCCCTGGGCCTCTACCTGCAGTCCCCTGCTGGAGAGCAGAGGCCCTTCCCTCTAAGGGACCCCGGAGAGGAAGGCTGGGGCCTTGCGGTCCTGCCATCCGGGGGCCGGGGGCCCCACCCAGAGGCAGAGGAGGACCATGGTCAGGACTCTGACCTGCTGGAGGAATTTGAGGACCTGGGGACTGAGGCTTCTCTCCTTCCCGGGGACCCCCGGGAGGGGAGGGGACCTTCTGGCCAGGCGCCCCAGCTCCTGCTGGAGCCGGCCGCCTGGGGTCAGGACCGGGAGTCCGATGGGTTTGCGGATGAGGAGAGTGGGGAGGAAGAGGAGGAGGAGGGGAGGGGCCCAGGGGCTGGGCACTGGGGGCCAGGGCCCTCCGTCGTCGGCAGCCCCCCAGCCCCAGGTGGCCCTCAGAGAGGAGGGGACCTCCTGGGCTCTGAGACCAGGGGTGTCAGCATCCCCTGGGACGATAGCTTGAGGGGTGCAGTGGCCCGGCCCCCCGGGACTGCCCCGGAGCCCGGGTCCCAGGACAGCACTGAGCCCTCGGGCTCGGAGGAGGAGTCCGAGGCTGGCCCCTTGGAGAGGGGAGACCCAGCCCCTGGCCCCCCGGAGACCCTCGGTGGGCTGGAGGACACCCCTGCTGTCAACGGCCAGGGCCCCAGCTTGAAGGATGAGTTGGAGCACGTGAACGGGGGCGTGGTGGGCTGGGACAGAGCAGGGCAGGGGAAACTGGGTGCCCTGGGGGGGGCCCGCGGGAGCCCCTCGGAGGAGGAGGATGGGGGGGCCTCAAAGAGCCCTTGGGCGCGAGCTCCCCTGACCCTGGGCCCCAGCCAGTTCCTGCAGTTCGCCCAGAGGGACGGGGACGCAGACTCCTGGTCCTCGGGGGAGGACTAGCCCGCCCCCCCAAACTGCAGGCTCGGGTGGGGGCACGTCCAGCAGCTGGGTGGCCTGGGCAGGACGGAGCACAGCAAGGGGCCCGTCCCGAGCATGGAGGCTGCAGACCTAAACCCGGCCCCCCAAGGGGGGACCCCTGCCGCACGGCCCCCCAAGGCCTCAGCAGCTGATCCCTATAGGACTAGGCCCCTTTCCCTTGCACCCCCTTTGCTCCCCATGTCTTCAGCGGGAAGAGGGGCCATGGCTCCTCCCCGGGCCGGGGCTCCCCAGCCCTGCCCCTCCTCCCTGCACCCACATGGACAGCTGGCCGGTGCGGGGGTGACCTGTGTCCCTGCCCCGTGTGGCCCCGCCTGGCTCATCCCCCCTGAATAAAGTCATGCTTCTGCCCACCAAGTCTGCACTCCTTGCCCGATGCGGGGGGGGGGGTCCCCCAGCGCTGGGGAGTGTGGGGGAGGGGCCGCTTCCTGAGGACAGGGGCCGGGAGGGCTGGGTGTGCTGATCCAGGTGACCTCAGGGCCCGAGCATCCAAGGCCACCGTCGTCCGCCCGCCACAGGCCTGATTACAGGACTCGCGCCACCCCCACCCGGCCCTCAGTGCCGCCAGTGTAATAAGCCCCTTTGCCCCCAAGCCCAAACAGTCGTCTGGGCCGGGCTGTCTGCATCCCGCCGGCTGGGGGTGCAGCGGGGGTGAGGGCAGAGGCAGGCCACTTCCCTTCCTCCTCCATCTGGCCGCCCTGTGGCCTCTGGTCAGCCTCTGACCTCTGAATCTCAGCCACCCACCGAGGGGCGCTGGGCTGAGTGACTTGGGAGGTCCCCAGGGCAGGGAGAGCAGGACGACAGCGAGGGGAAGCTTTGGGGGCAGCCTTGCCTTTCACAGGACGTTCACGGCGAAGCCCGGGGTGCAGGGGTGAGGGGGAGACGGAAGCTGCAGGGGTGAGGAGAGCTCGGCGTGCAGAGCCATGCCTCACAGACAAGTGGGGTCAGCTGGGGAGGGGCTGCCCAGCCACAGCCCCCCCAGTCCCTTCCCAGGACGTTCCTGGGTCCCCGTCCAGGGCTGGGAGGAACCAGAGATTCCAGGATTCGGGGGTGCTGAAGGCTTTGAAGCCAGGACCCCCAAATAGAAACCACTCCCCAGCTCAGCTCACTGGGCCGGGAGATCCGATGACACCCCTGAATATCCTGGCTGGGGATGGGGTGGGGGTGACCAAACAGACCTTCCCCACGTGGAGAGGCTCTCGGAGCCAGCAGCCGGACGACGAGAGCAGGGGGTCCCAGCCACCTGGCCCCCACGCCTGTCCTCTGGCCGTGGGGGTGGACAGGAGGCCCCCAAAAGAACCCAGCGGCGGGGACCTCCTCCCAGCAGCAGTCTGTGTCTCCGGCACTCAGGCCCCCACGGCGCCCGCACCCCTCCCTGGGGGCCGGGATCCTGTGTGTCCCCACCCTTCTGGCAGCTGGAGCCTCCTCTGCCCTTCCTGTGCCCACTGCTGACAAGGCCGCGTGTGATGCCACCCAGCTCCCGGGCAGGGGGACAGCACGTGCCCCCCGACAAGCGAGGCCGCACCCTGGCCCTCTGTGGCATCTCCCCAGGCCCTCGGGCACCCCGCCTGGGCCCAGGCGCCCCTCCTGCCCCACTCAGCAGGGTCCCTCACCCCCTCCAGTCACCCAAAGCAGCGGACTATGCAGACCAGCCCCAGTGGGGGGTGGGGGTGCAGGCTGGACGGCCACGAGGGCTCCCCTGAGGGGCTCGCAGTGGGGGTGTCCCTCTGGGAGTGGTCGTCTGCCCTCACAGCAAGGCTGGACAGGGACAGGTATGTTCCTGGTGCTGTCACAGGAGTCACTGTCATTGTTCAACAAGCTCGCTAAGCACCTACGAGCGGCTGAGCGGGGTGGGGGTGCGGTCCCCTCCCTCAGGGAGCTCTAGGGACACTGAACAGGGGAGTGGGGTCCTACTGAAGACAGGTCAGGGGAGCAAGGGGCAGCGGCCCGGGCGGGGTGGAGGGTGGCGTGAGGGGCCAGCGGGCCGGGAAGCTGGGGGTCGGGGGTGGGGGGCCTTCTAGTGGAGGGAGAGGAGAGAGCTCCCCTCGAAGGCTGGTGTGGCCAGAGGGTGCAGCCGAGAGACGGGGTCCGGGGCCCAAGGGTGCAGCGTGGCACTCCTCAAGGACATGAGGGGCCTCTGGGTGATGTGACCAGGCTGCTGGCAGCTGGCCTGGGGGGGGGGGGCATGGAAGGACAGCCAGGTCCAGGCTTGTGGTCCCCGAGATGGTGTGGTCCCGCCTTCCCGGCTGGGGAGCCCCTCAGGAAACTGAGCCCCAGGAGGGGCTGCCCTGGGGAGGTGGTGCTCCGGGGACAAGAATTGGAGGCTCAGGGGCCTGGATGTCACCCAGGGAACTCTGGCCACGGGGAGAGAACACTCGGGCCAGGAAGTAGGGCGGACCCGGGACTGTGGCAGCTGGGAAGACCCTGTCCCTGTAGAAAGCTCTGGAAGGCGAGGCCTTTGTCCAGCCTGGTGCCTGGGGAAGTCAAGGCTGGAAGGATGAATGAAGTCCAACAACAGGAAGCACTTGGGAGGGTGGAGTCCCCCCAGAGGAGGGGGCGGGGCGGCAGCACCCCCACCCCCTGCAGCAGGACAAGTGGGAGGCTATTCTGGGGCCTCTCGGGGTAAATATAGCCCGGGAGTGGGGCGGGGGCAGGGTGGGCGGCCGGAGGTGGCTTCCGCCTTGTTTGGGGCACTTCCTTACAAGGCCGTGCAGGCCGAGGGCCTGCAGGGTGAGGTCAGGGCCGCCTCTCCGGCCCGCCAGCCCGCCGCTGTCACTGCCGCCGCACTCGGAGGCAATCAAAGGCCCAGGCTTTGGGCTCCCGCCAAGGCAGCTCCGAGCGGGGCCTCTTAAAGGGCCCCGGGGCCTCCAGGGGCTGTGGGAGCCCAGGCCCCGGCCGGGGCGGGGGCGTCCTTGCAGGGTCCTGTCAGAAGGTGGCGCCGGGGCCCCGGTTTTCCCACCTGCATGGCGGCTCATCCCCCCAGACTCCGAGCCGCTCTGGGTGTCACCGGGGTGCCTCCCAGCGCAGGCTCTGCGCCCCAACCCCGTGCTCGGGCCTCCCGAGAGCAGCGCCTCAGCGCTCACTGATTGCTTCCAGAAGCCCTGGCCCCCGGGCTCCCCGCAGCGCCCCCCTTCTCAGCCCCTCCTTGGGGAACCAGCTGCTGCCACTTGACCCCGTGGTGTCACAGCTGCTGTCAGCAATGCTGCCCTGCCAGGCAGGAGAGGAGGAATGTGATTTAATTTCAGCTGGAATGTGCCCTTGGGGGCCGCTGGTGGGGACCGGATGGGGGGCAGGCCGCGCCCACCCAAGCCCAGGAAACCCAGGACTGTGGGCTGGGGCCAGGCCCCTGGGTCCCGCAGGGGAGGCTGCCCCGGGAGGGGTCCCGCAGCAGGACGGTCCTCACGGGAGGTGGGCCGAGAGAAGGCTCTTTCAGTAAAGAAAGGACCCCTGTCCCAGGCAGCCTCACGGGACCGGAGCAGAAGGTCCCCTGGCCCAAGGGCCGGAGCGGGGCAGGACGGCCTCGGGGGAGGGTCCGCGTTTCCTCTCGGGGTTCGGAGGTCCGGCATGCTCCGCTGCCCTCTGTAACCCGGCCCCCCAACGCCCAGCTTCGGGCCTGTCTGTTCGCCCACCTTCCGGGAGAGCCCTTCCCGGAGCCCGTCTCCGTCACCGCAGGCTCTCCATGTGGAGTCACCCCTCTCGTCACCTGACACCTGGCACCTGTGCTCCATGCTGTGGCACAGCCCCTCCCGCTCCAAAGGGAAGGCCCCAGGGCGCCCACAGCCCCTGGCTCCCCCCCGGGACGCAGCTGTGACTCCAGGAATAGCCGGAGGCAGGTGCTGGGGGCCACTGTCGAGGAACCACTTCTCAGCAGCTGTGGCCTGAGCTGCCAAGAAGCCCGGCCGGGGGCCCAGGAAGGTTGGCCTGGAGACGTGGGGGTCGGCCCTGGCCCCCTCCTGGGTCACTCCTGCAAAGGGGAAGGCCCTTTCCGTCAGCCTCGACTGCCCGCTTCCACCCCCGCTCTGCCTCCCCCCACGTCTCTGCCTCCCCCCACGTCTCTGCCTCCCCCCACGTCTCTGCCTCCCCCAGCCCCTTCCAACACCTGTGTCACCTGACAGCTCCCAGGCTCCGGAAAGTTACATGTTAGAGAGCACGTTAGCTCACCTTGATGGGGAAACTGAGGCACAGAGCGACATCCCTTGCCCATGGATGCCACTTGGGGCCCACAGAACGTGGGCCAGGGGGCTGCGGGCGGACCCCGAGGTGCTCCCGTCCAAGGGGCCACAGCTTTCCCTCTGCTAACACGCTTCGTGAAGGTGCGCAGAACCACCCGGAAACCCCAGGGGCCACGCAGCCGCCCCCAGACGACTGACTGACGCGCATCACTGAGTCTCAGAGGGGGTCCCTCCCTCCTTCTCCTTTCTCTTCCTGCCCCCTTCCCGGCCCTTCCTGTGCTCCGTCCAGAACCTTCCATCTTCCTTCCCAGGAGGAAGGGGCCTGCTTAGCAGTAGGCCAGGTGGAAGTCAGATGGCAGGAGGGACCGCTGGTCTAGGGCAGGGGAGACAGGGGTCTACCTGCAGCCCCCAGGGAGAGCCCTGCCACCCACGGGTCTGCCACCCCGAGACTCTTTGGGCGTCTGGGGAGTGGCTGTGGCCGAGGGCAGGCAGGACAATGGGGCTCTTTCTCTCCGTGTGCAGAAGCAGAGCCCACGGACAGGGCTTCAGGGCTGGGACAAAGGCCCCAGTGAGGTGGTCAGGGCAGCACGTGGGAGTCGGGAGTGGGTCACAGCAGCCTGGGGGACACTGGGGACCCTGGCGGTCGGAGGACATGAGAAGGTTCCCCCCCCCCCCCGCCATTTCCAGCCAAGCTGAAACTCTGTCCCCTGCTGATACCCACACACACTCTGATCTCCCTCAACCCCAGGGGACAGGGACCCCATTTTAGAGTTCAACCCCATATCCAGGGGCTTGATGGGGCTGGTCAGGTCTGAGGCAGATACAGGTGCACCCCTACTGCTTGGGCCGACACTCCGTGAGAGCCCTTCCCCCTCCCCAGCCTGAGACAAGCCACACAGGCACTCGGGGGACCGGGGCTGGATCCTGTGCAGGGTGTTGAGTCACCCCCAGGCCAGCTCCCCCTTCCCCAGGAAGCCCCCACCAAGCCAGCAGGCTTCTGCTTCCGGCAGCTCAGCCCAACAGCCCAGCAGGTGTCGGAGGGAGAAGGACTCGGGAAGAGGGTGGCCCCTGCCTCCCGCTGTGGCGGGGCTGGGAAACCAAAGCCCCCTCCAGCTCGCCCCCAGGCCTGTCTGGGAGGTCCAGGGTGAGGACAGGTCCCTCAGAGACCCTCCCTTAGGCACCCGAGCACAGACACGGCCCCGCCTTGGGCTTGTCTCCTCCGGGCGCTGCCTCCAAGGCCAGTCTTGGCCCGAACCCACTCACAATGCCAGTGAAATCCCCCGGCATTCCTAAAGATTCAGCGAGTGGGCAGTCACAGGGGACCACGGCGTAAGGCGGGGGTCTACTCCCTAGCTACGCCAGGCTGGTGGTGTGGGACGGGCGGGGGGGCAAGTGAGCCCTGGGGTGCAGGCAGGAATGTGCGGGTCAGTGGTCAGGTTTCTCAGGCTTGGACAGGCGAGACGCGGCCTGTGGAGCTGGGGAGGGACAGACAACCGGGACACTCTCGCTGTCTCCCCCGGCTGTCCCTGGGGCTCTCCCTTTTGCTCCCCTGGCTCTGTCTCCCTGTGTCTCAGTCTCACCAGCATTTACCACCTTGTAGAACTGCCCACGTGGGTGAATGTGGAGGAACGTGGGCACAAGCCGCCAGCCGTGTGTGCACGTGTGTGCTAAAGTGTGACGCTCTGCAGCAAGCAGTCACCCGCATCACGGGGACACACGTGTCCGTGCAGCACAACAGGCCACAGTGTGTGCCCTGTAATCACACACACACACACACACACACACACACACAGCCCATCACTGTCTCCAGTTCTCAGAATGACCTCATCCTCAATCTCCGCTGACTCACAGCCCCCGGGCCAGCTCAGCCAGGCCGGAAGTCACCCCCCTGATCCTCGCCCGCGCCGGCCAGCTGCCCCACCTCCCCCGCCCCTGGGCAACTCAGGGAGGAAAAAAAAAAAAAAAAAAAAAAAGGCCGCGGCGCCCCCTGGCGGCACCCTGGGATTCCGCACGCCCCGCGCCATTCACGCACGCGCACACGGCACGTTCCAGCCGCCGTGCCTGCGGCCGCGGCGCCCTCTGCTGGCCACAGCCTCTGAGACCTGCAGGTCAGACTCCAGAGCGCTGCCCACAGCCGGACTGGGGACCCCTCCCCCTCTGTCCTTATCTGGTGTCCCTATTCCTGTATCTCTGCCTCGGGTAAGCCTTCCTGCAGCCTAACCGCTAGGCCTGCGTTCCCTTCATCCTCACCCTCACCCCGTCCCCCGTGTGAACCCCCCTCAGGAATCTCAGAACTGGGGCCCCAAGGCATCCACCTGTGTCTGGGGGCCTCAGCCCCTCCCCAGACTGAACTGGTCTAGGTCTGGGTGACGGGGCACTCCAGCTCCTCCCAAACATCCTGGCGCTGTCTCGCACTCCCTGGGGGCTCCTCGATCCCCTAAGTACTTACTGGGCAGGCACTGCTCTAACCCCTGACAGCCAACAAACCCAGAAGTGAGGCCGGGTCCCATGTACTTGTCTCTGTCTCTGTCTCTGTCTCTGTCTCTGTCTCTGTCTCTGTCTCTGTCTCTCTCTCTCTCTCTCTCTCTCACACACACACACACAGAAGCATCAAACTTGCTCGGGCTCAAATGCAGCTGTATTTCCCGCTGGGTTTACAGGTCCGCCATCCTGCGAACTCACTCCCTTGGAACACTGAGGACAACTGGGTACAGAGTCCCCCTGGGAGTGGAGGACACAGGGTGGCTGGTAAGGAGAAGGCAGCTGAGGCACTTAAGGGCCACTCGAGGCCCTGAGGGATAGGCCCTGAGGGATAGGTTGGGGTGAAGGGCCCCAGCCGGGCTGGAGTGCCCCTCAGGCACTGTGCCCCAGGCACTGTCCCCGGGACTTGTCTCCTGTGGTCACCGCCCACGGAGGGGCGTGAAGGCGGTGCGGAGGTGGGGCGTGCAGCAGTATCCAAGGCCTCGCCCCTTAGGGACCTGGAGCAGGACTGGAAGGAGAAGTCCACAGCGCCTTCCAGCGCCCCGTGAGTCTCTCCTGACGTCCTTCCGGGGCCTTCACGGGGTGCAGCGCTCGAGACTGGGGAAGACACAAGCACTCACTCTCCACCCTAGGCCCCTCCTCCTGTGTGATTGGCCGAACTGGGATTGGAGCCCAAGGCTACTGCTGGCTGGTTTCCCCTGCCCGCGGCACTCACAGGCCTGCGGGGCACACAGGAGATCTGGGGGAGCTCCCAGCGGCCATCCTCCTGGCAGCGGATCAGCGGCAGATTGCGCTGGGCCAGCCCTTCCCGACACTGGTAGCGAAGAACAGTGTCCACCTCATAGCGCAGCCGCGGGCGGCCGAACACTTGAGCCAGCGGCAGATCCGGCGGGGACCCACAGGACACTGCAGGGGGGACACAATCGGAAAGTGGGAGCCTGGGTCTGCGGGTGACAGTTCCCAGAATCGGGATGAGGAGGAGAGGAGCCGGCCACAACCCCACACGAAGAAGAGCTGGGGTTCCCAGTGGACCCATCGACCCTGTGGTCCCTCCCCGCCCACAGCCTGGGACACACCGCTGACTGCTGGGTGCAGCCTTGCACCCCACTTCTGTACACACACAGCTCTGGGCCGAGCCCCGTCCACGCCCCCGGCCCGCCCTCACCCAGCCCCATCTTGCACGTGTAGGACAGGTGGTAGTTGCAGGGCACATCGCTCCATTGTCCCTGGTCATGCCACACCATGACCACGCAGTTCTCTCCAGACAGGAAGTAGCTGTCGGGCTGCCCCGGGTTCCAGTTCTCATAGAGCTGCAGTGGGGGGAGCGGGCAGTGAGGACTCCAGCACCGCAGCGATGAGGAAGGGACCTGGAGGGGTTTGGGGGGAGGGGCGGGATAATGGAAACCCAAGGAAAGCACAGAGGGGCAGGGGGGGAGGGAAGGGGCAGAGAAAGAGAAGGTGCCAGAAAGAGGAGGAGAGGGAAGTTTGGGTCCCTGGGGTTGGAGGCCCAAGTGCTTGGAAGAGCGACCCAGACAGGGTGCGGGGCGGCGGGAGCCTCTCACCAGCGGGACGCCGTCTGACCACAGGAAATCGCCTTCAATGGTCCTGTCATTGAGCCCGATCCACTGGTACTCCCGGTATCGATCTGGGGAGGAACCGCAGGGCAGACAGTGTGCAATGAGCGTTGCTGCCAGCAGGTGGCACCCGTTCCCCGGGATCCCGCGAGGAACCGCAGGGGAGACTCTGCGCCGTGAGCGCCGCTGCCAGCAGGTGGCGCGCGTTCCCTGGGATCCCGCGGCCGGTGGGGCCCGCCGCCTGGGATGTCCCTCCCTCCGCCCGGGCTCGGCGCTCCCCGCCCCGCCGCCCTGCACCCTGGCCGAGGGCAGGCCGCGACGTGGTGGGCGAGAGAAGAAAAAGTTCATCCGCGCTATAGGAAAGGGAAACTCCAGACCAAGAGTCAACACGGTCAACGAGGTCGGGGAGAGCCCGGGCGGTGGGAGCGACAGCAGGTGGCCCCTGAGTCCCCTCCAGCCTGATGCACGTGCCTCTCCTGCGCGACCCTCCGCCCTCCCTGCCTGCATCCGCACCGCCCACGCGTGTAGTGGGGAGGAGGGAGCCAGCAAGGGGGAGTAAGCGAGTGGGTGAGGAAGTGCCCGAATGAGTAAGGGGGTTGTCGCACTGACACGCCCACGCACTCATCAGTTGGTTAATTAATACGTGAGAGGGCGCGCGCGCAGCCGCCAGGGCCCCCTCCCGCCGGCCCCAGCGCACTGTTGATGAAGTCCTGCTCCTCCGGCGTGCTGATGCTGGCCAGGTGCGCGCCGTACATGCGGCACTGGGTCTCCGCCTCCTCCCAGCTGCGTCGGGTGGAGAAGTGCTTGTAGCAGGCGCCCTGGAAGGCGTCCCAGCCAGGGCTGCAGAAGCGGAGGCCTGGGGCGCAGAAGGACGGGCAACTAGGCGGGAGGACCCCGGAACCCAGAGGGGCCGGGTTCCGCACGAGGGACTTGGCTGCTCCCACCGCGGCAGCCAGGGGCGGAGTTCATGGCAGGGGCGGGGCCAAAGAGCTAGTAGAGGAAGGAGGGGGCGGGGCGAGCCTGGGGGCGGGGCGAGCCTGGGGGCGGGGCGAGCCTGGGGGCCGTCCTCCTCCGAGGGTCGGGGTCCAGGGTGGGGGCTGGAGGCCAGGCCCGGGCCTCTGCCGTCCTCCATCCTAAAGAAGAGCTGTGTGCTCCTCTCCCCGCAGAATGGAAACTGGCGTGTACTGACTGACACCAGACGCCGGAGGGTGCTAAGCTCTCCTCTCACAGCGAACCCCTGGGACGGGCATTTTTAGTCCCACTTAGGCGATGAAGGAACTGAGGCTAGGCCTCAGAGAGGTTATGCGCTTTGCCCGAGATGGGGATTCTTTAAAATCAGGGCTCAGATCAGTGCCCTCCCTCCCTCCTGTGGACCAGCCCGCGGTGGTAGAGTCCAGGCTTCAGATCTCCCCTGCCCCCACCCCTCAGCGCACTCACCAACATCGCACAGGTCCCCCCCATAGCCAGGCAAACACAGGCAGCGGACCCCCTCCTCCGCCTCCAAGCATGTCCCGCCATTGTGGCAGGGGCTGGGGACACAGTCACCTGAGGGGGGAGAGAAGTGGGGTGTGGGGAAGCAGGGGAGCACGGCTCTGCTGCCTGAGTCCTTCTAGAGAGGTTCAGAGAGTCCCCAGCCCTAACCCCCTTTCCTGGGAGTTATCAGAGCACCCTGGGGGTTCTCCCTGGAGCCGGCCTCTGGTCTGAGCCCAGCCCCAAGTTCTGGGTTTCTCCCTGGACCCCCTGTCACCCCTGACTTCAGCACTGGCTCAGCCCTGCGCTGGCCATTGTTATGCCCCACCGGTGTGGCCCAGGGTAACGGGGGCCAGGGGGAGAGTGGCCAGGGACGCCCCCAGGACCCAGTCCCACTAAGGGGAGAGATACAGGCTGTCGTTCATGAGACCTGAATTCTTGTCTGGCTCCCAGCTCTCCGGGGGGGGACATTGGGCAAGTCACTCCACCTCTCTGGAAGTCCAGTCCCCCACCCCCTTCCTTTGTGCCAGGTCCCAGCACAGTTCTGTTCCCGAGGTGGGCTGCATGGACGTGGGGGAGAGTCCCTGCTCCAGGGACCTGACCGTGGGGGGTCCGGGTGGGAGTTACCCACCCCTCCTGCGGTCCCGAGGACAGTCAGCCCTCACTCTACCCTGTCCCTTCTCCCCGGGCTCAGGGCCCCCACTCTCTCACCACCCAGCCTCTTTGCCTCCACAAACTCTTCCCCCTTCCCCCGAAGGGCTCAGCTCCAGCTGGCTAGGCTGGCTGCCACCTCCTCTGCACTGTCTAGAGCCTGGGGGGAGGGGGCTGGCTGCCCTCGGGCCAGGCCTGCGTGCTGGAGGGGCTGTTGCACTCCTCCTTTCTGGTCCTGACCACCCCACAAACTGATGGCTCAGGTCGGGGCTCTCCGCCGCCCTGGGCAGTAAAACCATCTGTGGGCAGGGACGCTTCAGACCACACCATCAACCCTAGCGGCCAAGGCCAAAGCCCACAATGCTTCACTCTGGCCCGAGATCCCACTGCCTGGTGGGGCTCAGAGCAGAGGCTGTGGGGGCTGGTGGTGGTGAGAAGCTGGGGTTCATTCAGAGAATTTTGCTGGGATGACCTAGCTGTCCCCCGTTAGGGCCCCTGCAGCCCCCGGCACAGGGAGAGAGGTGATTTATTTAACCTGTTAAGCACCAGGCCCCACAGAGGGTAGGAGTCCTGTCCTGGACCCCCGCCCCCATTCCTCACACTTCCTGCCCTTCCCGTTGTCCCCGCTCCAACCTTTGGGGACATAAACTCTCAAACTTGGTTCCTGGTCCCCCGTCCCAGCCACAGGTCCCTCCCTTCTGGCGATGGCAGGCATAGTGGGGCGAAGGAAGTCCTCTTGAGATTTTTTTGGTCTTTCCTCCTCCCCCCGTTGGGGCCAACTACTGTGTACACCCTGAACATCTTGGCTTCCATCTGGGGCGGCAGCAGGGCCAGAGACCCGTGGGGCACTAAGACCCTGCGGTGCTCCCCGCAACACCCCACCTCACCAGTGCGAGCTCCAAGCCGGCTGGGAGGGAGCCGGCGCTGAAACGGGCAAGCCAGGATGCGGTGCAGGGGTCCCCAGCCCAGTCGGACCACCTAGACAGGGGGTCCTGGGACTGGGGGTGCTCCAGCGGCTGGGGGTGCCCCAGCCTTCTCCTGAGGTCTCCACTGGGAAGCTCAACTTCCCCTGAGCAGGCAGAGCTGCTGACACCCCAGACCTGAACTCCCTGTTCCCCGCCCCATACCCTCGGCCCTCGCCTCCCCCCCCACCCCCCCCACCCCCGTCGTCAGGGACTCTGAGATCCTCTGGGTTTAGAAAGGGGGGAGCCATTCCTCCAGGGGGCGGGGTGGTCATTAGTGCAGGGGTTAGTGGTGGAGGGGGAGGCTGTGTGGCAGTGGGAGGAAAGTTAGACGCCAGCCCCTGCTGAGACGGGTGCCCAGATGCCAAGGAACCAGCTTTGTGCTCAGAGGGACGTCCTGGTCACCCCTCTGGGTGTGGGGCTGTGTGTGGGAGCCATTGTGATGACCAGAAATGAATACAAACGTGCACACACTGTGGAGGTTTCCCCCACCGTGCCGCCCAGCACTCGGCAGACTGACAGACAAGGCCCTCCCTGGGGTGTGTGTACGGTCAGGAAGGACAGTGGACACAGGCAGAGGACGACAGGACGAGGGGACAGCAAGGGGCTATTAGACCGCTAGGACAGGAGAGGGTGCCGGCTGAAGAGGGAAAAGGAAGAGAGGCAGAGAGATGGGGGGTGGGGGACACAGCGTCAAAGGGGAGCACCAGAGAGCCACCCAGGTCACGGGCGGATGGGTGCCGAGGCAGACAGCTGGGGCTGGAGACAGGGTGCCGGAGTTTTGGTTACAAAGCAGTTTAATAGAGACGTATTTCCAAGGCTTGTTTTCCATGAAACAATCGAAAAAATACTTCACAGAAGTAGTCACTTAAGGCTCTGTGGGGAGAAGGGCCCCCCTGGACCCCAGAGGCTGTGGGATGGGAATGGGGTCCCAGGCTTCCCTGATACCAGTGGGAGGCGGAGGGTGGGTATGGCACACAGAGTGGCAGGGAGAGAGGCAGGGGGGCTGGCCTGGGCCCTGAACAGGGTGACAGGCAACAAGGGCACCCTAGAGCGTGGGGCCCAAGGGTGCTCTGCGGGGTCGGTGAGATATGAGTCACAGGTGGAGAAGCCCAAGGGCAGGAGAGTCCTGGGTGGTCAGTGGTGAGGCTGGGGTCACAGGGCAAGGACTTCAGAAACAGGGAGAGGGTCACAGGGCGAGGGTCAAGGAGCTGAGGTCACAGGGGGAGGAATCAGAGAGCCCCTGAGGGGAGTCATGTGGTGGGGTGTCCAAGATTGGAATCCCGCAGGTGGAGGTGGGTAGGAGAATGAAGGCAGAGGACAGAACAGTCTGGGGCCACGGGGTGGGGGCCGTGTTAAAGGCTGACAGGTCAGGTGACCCAGAGCTGCAGGGGGAGGGAAAGGAGCAGGAGAAACAGGGAGGGAGAGCCTTGGGCACAGTTACCTGGTGAGGGGGCCACGGCCACGCCCCCGTGGCTGGCGCTGTCAGTGGGCACCACCGGCTGGGCCCGCACTGAGGTCCCTGCTGGGACAGTTCTTCCAGAACTCTCTTCGGCGGGGGCCTCAGGGGCCCGTGTGGCTGGAAGCAGAGCGGGGGCGTCCTCGGAGCTCCCTGTGTCCTCCCCCTCTCCTCGAGGGACCCCAGACAGCTCAGGACCCCCGGTGTCCCCCACCTCTCTCGCCCCGACTGGAGTGGAAGGTGGTGATGGGGATGCCAGGTTCCCCTCCCTGGATGTGGGCAGAGTCTCAGCGGGTGGTCCTAGGACCCGTGGAGGCCCGGGGGGTCCAGGCTGTAGGGCCGCCCTCGCGGTCGGAGATGCCGGTGACAGCGACTCCCCCAGGGCCGCCTCAGTGGGCAGAGAGGCCTCCGCGTCCAGGCTGCTGAGCTCGCTAGGCCAGGCCCATAGCTCTTCCTCCCCTTCCTCCTCCTCCTCCTCCTCCTCTTCTGCATCCTCGTGTGTGTCTCCTTCCTCCAGCACCCTGCCTTCCTCTTCTGAGGACCCCATGGGAGGCACCACGGATTGGGGTTCGAGTTCTAGGCAAAGCACAGAGGGTTCAGCACCAGGGACAGCGCCCGCCGAGGCGGGGAGGGGCGGTCTTGGCTCCCAGCGGAGCGCGCCGCCGACGGGTGGGAGCCGTCCTGGGCCCAGGAAGCCGTGGCCCCCTGTTAATCCCCCAGTCTGTTTTGGGTAGGTGAGGGGAAGCAGAGGCCGAAGAAAGGAGGCCCCTGCTTCCCAGCATCTCCAGGCCCAGAGTCGGGAGTGGAATTTGCTGGAAAGGGCAAGGGCTGGGCGAGGGACAGGGACAGGAGAGGCGCTTCGCCCCGCTGAGCTGCTGGGAGAGGGCAGGGCTGAGCTGCGCTGCCGTCAAACTGGGCCGGGCCCCCAAGCTCTCAGGGGCAGCCTCCCTGGGGTAAGGGACTCCAGTTACCTGGGAGGGTCCTGGGGGCCTCCGCGGGGTCTTCTGGAGTGGAGGTCCCTCCTCCTCCGTCCTCCAGGACAGGGATGGAGTAGATGGCGCCTCGGGACTCACTCTCCACGGCTTCCCGAGGCAGCTGCAGCTCCTGCAGGGTCTCTGTCACAGTGACAATGGCCTCCAGTCCGTCAGAGGCGGGGTCAGAGGCAGGGTTGGAGTCCTTGGGGATGGCGGAGGGCTGGGCAGAGTCTGCGGCAGGACGAGAGTGCCAGGGGGGGTCCGATTGGTGGCTCTGTCCTCCTAGGTCCTGGCCAGCATGTCAGGGTGCTGGGTGAGACCATGGGACTGCCGTCTTCCCTGTGCAACGCCCCAGGGGCCCTGGAAGCCCCCTAGGACGAAGCAGTCATCAAGTGTCCATTCTATGTCACGCCAAGCACTGTTTAGGGCATTGAGGATGCACACGGTGGGGAGCAAAACATAAGCTTCCTGCCCCAACGGGAGTTTACATTCTAGATACAGGTAGTAACAAACACAGCAAGAACAATTAAGCAGACAAAGGAGATGGGTGGGCAGGACTGCTTTGGGTGGAATGGTAAGGAAAGGCTCGGGGGAGAGGTCACCCCTTGAGTAAGCACATGGAGGCAGAAGGACGGCCCCAGCACCTTGGGCTTGGGGCGAGGTGCACGGGATCCCAGTCACCCCAAGACTTTTGGAACGGAGGGGGACAGGCTGCCCGCAGGAGAACGGAAGGGCACAGGGTGGGAAACGCATTCAAAAGTCACCACCTGAGGATCCCGGGGCTGGGGCCAGCGGGCAAAGAGGGGGCCACCCTGTCCTTCCGGGGTCTGTTCCCTTCAGGTAACCAGAGCTTTTGAATGGGTCACCTCCTCTCGAGAGCAGAAAACTGATGAAGCAAAGGTGGAACTGGGCTAAGAAAAGCCCCAAGGGCCATCTGTGCGCAGCCAGATGAGACCGGACAGCCTGTCCTGCTCTCGTCACCTGCTCCAGTGAGCCTTGCTAGTGCCAGGCGAGCAAGCCTGTGCCCTTGCCTGCGTCTGTCTTTCACCTGCTCGCAACCATAGTCATCCCCCCCAACCCCGACTCAGTTCCTCCTATTTCTCCCCAGAACAGTGCTTGGCACATAATCAGTGTTAGCTGTTATGGTGACGGTGATGACAGTGACGATGGTGATGACGACAGTGGTGACGGTGATGATGGTGATGATGATGATGGTGGTGATGATGATGGTGGTGACGGTGATGCGGTGATGATGGTGGTGATGATGGCGATGATGGCGGTAATGATAGCGATGATGATCATGATGGTGATGATGATGGTGATGATGGTGATGATGGTGATGATCATGATAGTGAAGATAATGATGATGATAGTGATGATGGTGATGATGATGGTGGTGATGATAGCGATGCTGGTGATGATGATGATGGTGAAGATGATGATGATGATAGTGATGGTGATGACGACAGTGGTGACAGTGATGGTGGTGATGATGGTGATAGTGATGCTGGTGATGATGATGGTGATAATGATGGTGATGGTGGTGAGGATGGTGATAACGATGATGATGGTGATGATGGTGATGATGATGATGGTGGTAATGATAGTGATGGTGATGACAATGGTGGTGATGGTGATAACGATGATGATGATGATGATGACAGTGGTGATGGTGATGATGATGGTGGTGATGATGGTGATTTTGATGATGGTGATGGTGGTGATGATCATGATGGTGGTAATGATAGTGATGGTGATGACAGTGGTGGTGATGGTGATGGTGATGGTGGTGATGACCATCCTCTCTGTTCCAGGAAGCCTTTTCAGAAGGACTCATCTTCCTATACTTCACTTCCCCGTCCCCTGCCAGCCTCAGGCCAAAGATGTCTGGAGGTCTGTCCTAGTGGAAGTGCTGCTTTATTGTCAGTCCGCTCATGCTGGGAGCAAGGCGTCCTGTCTTCCCTCAGATTAGGGGTTCCCGTGCCAGGAGCCCTGTCTTTTTCCTTTAGACTAAGGATAAAGGCTGCACCCTCTTCTCCCATTTTTGCCTCCAACCCCTGTACCAGTACTGCAGGCTCACAATGGGGGTGAGAACCCAGATACCCCGCGGCAGTGCTTCCCTGTCTGTCAATCTCCCTTGGCCTGGGCCCTGTGCCTCTGGGGACACCAGGTACTGTCTCCCTCCAGCTTCCTGCCACCAGGTAGGCAGGAAGCCACCTCTACACCCAGCTGTCCTTGAGGACCTGCTTCCTGAGTGGGGTAACTTGGGCCTTGCCTTCAATATTTGGTGGTTAAAGATCTGACACCTTCAAGCTGAAGGTTCTGGAAACCTCTCTGTGGGCCCTTGAGGTCGTCTGGTTAACTGGAGCAGGTCCTTCATTGGGTTCAGAGAATGTCGCCATCCCCACTTTGAGCTGACCAGAAATGGAAGCATCCTCGTCAGCCCAGTATGGAGACACAGCTTTGAAACTAGAAGAGCCATGGTATGAACTGGTACAGAGGCAGGTGAGGAGAGGGGAGCCCTCCTTAAGGCCACACAGCCACACCAAGGGACCCAACCGGAATTCGAACCCTAAGTGACAAGCGTCCCCAAAGCCTCCTAACTTCAGGCTGATGGCAGAGACCTGGCAGGAACGGCTCAGAGCAGGCAGGCGGCTCACCTCGGAAGCAGTAGACGTTGAAGCGGCTGTGCTTGTTGGGGAAGCCGGTCTGGTTGGGGAAGAGGAAGAGCGTCTTGACGCCAGGCAGGCCCCCTCCACAGCGCTGGCTGGGCGTGACGATGGGGTAGCGCACACTGCCGTCGGCCAGCCAGCCTGGGCTGCAGCGGTCCAGGCCACCGTCCCAGGCGGCGTACAGCTGGCCCGTGGTGGCGATCTCCGCACCCCGCTCCCGGCAGTATGCCCGGGCCTCCTCCAACGTCAGCTTGTCGGGGGGGGCACCCAGGAACAGCTCTCCTGGTGAGGAAGAGGAAGGTGGTAACCTCTGCTACCCTGGGCTCCCACGGGGACGCTGGGCAGGCTTCTCTAGGCCTCAGGGTCATCTGTGACATGGAGCCAACTACGCGACTTCACAGGGTCAAAGTCTGGACAGAACCTCAGGATGAGTAACGTTGCTCAGAGGAACCTGGCCCCACTTCCTCGTGTTGCAAAGAAGGAAACTGAGGCCCAGAGATGCTAAGAGGTAGATGCACAGTAGGCTGCGGCCAAGTCAAAACAGGAAACACAGCCTTTGGCTGTGAACTTGCCTCTGAGGCAGACTTTGGGGGGGGGGGGGCGCTGGTGCTGTCCTTACCCCTGGCTGCCCCCTTAAACATGAGGGGCAAGAGGTTCAGCGGAGGCCCCAGGAGGACCCCTGGGCAGCACTGGAGAAGGGGCTGGTTTCCTGGGAGCCCCTCACCCCCAATCACCATTTAGGTCTTCAGCATAGCAGTAGACGTCATAGAGGTCATCTGGGTCCACTACTCCATAGTTCCGGACCCCAGGGAAGCCATCCATGTCCCCATAACAGGCCTCTCGCGGGGTCTGGATGGGATACCTGGGGAGGGACCACAGACGCCTTTACCGAGGGGCCGTCCGTGGTGACCCTCCCGAATCACATGGTCCTCCCCTGCACCCTCCAGTCCCCAACCCCCTACTGCTCGTCGGGGACGCACACCCTTCAGGCAGGGTGCCCCATAGGGCCAGCGTGAGGGTGCAGAACCGGAGGCCACAGCCACTTCAGGGACAGCTAGCGGCTCGAGGCCCTCGGCCGCAGCCCACCTCACGGTCTGGTCCGACAGCCAGCCAGCGTCACACTGCTCGTAGCCTCCCAGGTAGGCTGCGTAGAGCTGCTCCGGGGTGGCGATGCGCGCCCCGATCCGGGCGCAGGCCTCCTGGGCCCCCAGGAAGGAGAAGGCGTAGCGGGCGGAGCCCTCTCGGTAGAGAAAGACGACCCCTGCGGAGGGCGGGGGCCTGAGCCCTGGTGGCCTTGCACGCTGACCTGTCCTCCCCGCCCTGTCACGCCTCTGACCACGAAGGGTAAAGTCCCCGCCTAGACTGCGGGACCGTCCCTGCCCCCGAGGACAGGAGGTACCGGCCCGATCGGGGTCCCTCTGTCCAGCTCTGCCTGCGCTCCCGCTGCGTCGCCCCACCCCAGGGCTGGAGTCCGCCCGGCCCCCTCACCTTTGACCTTGACCTCCACGGCGTCGCTGCTGTCGTCGATGCCGTGCTGCACCTCGCAGCGGTAGATGCCCGAGTCGTTGGGCCGCAGCTCGCTCAGCGCCAGGGACACGTCGGTGAGGGACGCGGGGTAGGCGGGCAGCGCCACGCGGAAGCGGTAGGCCTCGCTCACCTTGACGCGCAGCCCCCGCGCCACCAGCACCTCGGCCTCGCGGCCGCCCGACAGGAACGTCCACTTGACCCGCGGGGAGCCCAGCGCCGCCCGGCGGCCGGCCGGCGGCCGCACGTCGTGCACGTAGCAGGGAATGGTGAGCGCGCCGCCCAGCACGCCCCGCAGCGGCGCGGAGCCCGCGATGCGCACGCGGAAGGCCCGGTCCTCTGCGGGCGGCGGGGGCAGGAGCTGCAGCCCTCGCCCCCGCCCCCCGCCGCCGGGTTGCGCCCCGGATCGCGCCCCGGATCTCCCAGCGCCGCCCCAGGACTCCCTGGCCTCTCACTCTTGGGTTTTCCTAACTTTGCCCAAGAATCCGGGCTGCCAACCCACCTCTAGGTCCCCAGGCGTGTTCCCAACGTCTCCCAGCTGTCCCCAGGGTCCCCGATTCCACCCCAGGGTCCCTGGATCTTCTAACCCTGACCCCTGGGTCCTACAGCTCTGCTCAGTGTGTCTGTTCCCCTTGGAGTCCCCTCAGGTCTCCCAACCCCACCTCGGTCGTGCTTCCCAGCCCTTGCACCTCGTGTCCCTTCCCAGGTGACCCCAAGTTTCTGCTCCCTACCAGGGGCACACAGCTCACCCCTTATTTCCAAGTGTCCCAGCCCAGACTCCCCCCATGCAAGGCTGGGAGAGCTTGGTTACGGCGGACCGAGAGGCCATCCCTCCATAGGGGAGATGCAGGTGACAAAGAAAGTGACCGCAAGGGGGGTCACTTACCTGAGCTGTCCCCTTCCAGAGCATCAGACAAAGCTTCCGGGAGCTGGGCCAGGGCCAGTGTGGCCAGCAGGAACAGTGGGGCCATGCTGCAGGCTGAGGGGGGTACCCGAGGAGGAAAGGTGGGCTCAGACTTCAGGACGGCTTCCCCGGGCTCCCCCACATCTAAGTGGGCCAACACATATCCTGGACCCAGAAGCCCCCCGTCCCCACCTCACCATTAACTCTCTGTGACTGATCCCTGTGTCCCCACCAACGATTCCTCTTCAGAGCCCAGACCTGGGTCCTAGTCAACTGGCTGTGTGACTTAAGGCAAGTTCCTTACCCTTTCTGGGCCTTTGTTTTCTCACTTGCACAAGAGCACCATTCCCACCACCTCACAGGTTGTGATGAGGCCATGTGCTTTGAGAGTGCTTTATATCCTAAAACATCTTGTACACATGCACGCACCCCGCACACAGTAGGAGCTCCTAAAACATCTTGTACACATGCACGCACCCCGCACACAGTAGGAGCTCCTAAAACATCTTGTACACATGCACGCACCCCGCACACAGTAGGAGCTCCTAAAACATCTTGTACACATGCACGCACCCCGCACACAGTAGGAGCTCCTAAAACATCTTGTACACATGCACGCACCCCGCACACAGTAGGAGCTCAGTAAGTGCTTATAGCACGTAGCATGAAGGGTGGGTGCTGTTAGACTTTCCTCTGCCCCGCAGAGCCTCCCCTCCCACAGTGGCCCCCCAGCCCAACCCCTCCCCACCATTACTTACAAGGAAACTCTTCTCCTTACCCCCAACATCCTGCGCCCCCCTCCTTGGCTGCCTCCTCTCTTCCTCCCTGCCTGGCACGGTTTCTCCCACCGGATCTCCTGGCTCAGAGACCAGCCGGGACAAAGCCCCTGTCTGCTAGTCTGGCCTCCATCCAGCTGCTCCCTTCCCTCACCCCAGCCCTGGACTGGGGGGTGGGCTTGTGTGGGGGGTGAGAATAAGTGAAAGGGGCCATCTCCCTCCTGCCCTGGGCTATCAGGGCGCTGCGAGAACCCAGACTATTCCTCTGAAGATCTCAAATCCCATATATGCTGCTACTGGAGAGGTGGGGCTGTGACATTGAGAAATGGGGCCCAGAGAGGGGGGGCTGACCCTGAGTCCCCAGGGAAGCTGAGTCAGGCACGAGGCCAAGGTGCCCCCAGGAGGGAAGGTGGCAGAGCGCGTGTCCAACGCCATCTTTAAGGGTCAGGCTAGACTGAGAAGCAGCCTGACATCGGCCGTGGGACAGACTGGAAGTGCCGCAGGAGAGAGGAGGGTTAGGCTGCAGGCATGACTGCCCAGGGTCAGGCTCACCCCCACAGCGGCTCACCCCCACACGGGCCGCCCTTCACCCTGCACCTCCCCTGCCCTCTCAGGCTCCGCCTCCATGCACGTGCCCCCTTCTCTTGAGCCAGCGCTGATGGGAGGTTCCCCTCTTCTCCCCGGTCCCCCGGGGGACACCCCTCACCAGTGTGACCCCCACTTTCCCCACCATGGCTGGATCACTTCCTCAGGGTCAGAGTTGGGGGAGGAGTGGCAGGAGCCAGATGCCAGGGCATCTCTCTGACCTTTGAAGGGACCACATCAGAGGTGCCAACACCAGCTCCGGGCATGGGGTGTTGGCATTAGCAACCCGTGGCTGCGGGTGCTGGGGACACTGCTGGCCGTGCGCTTGAGCCCTGCCAGCTCCTGGGCCAGGCCCCTCCCTGGCACCCCCTCCCCTGTCCCTGGGCTGGAGCTCGTGCTGCTCACAGGCCTGGCTCCAGCTCTCTGACCGGTGGCCCAGAAACCCATATAGTTGGAGCCACTCTGGGACCCACACCGGGGACCCCCGTCCACCTCTGTTGGAAGGTAGGGCCATGAAGGGAGAAGGCCTGAGCCCGAGCACCTGGCCACCCTGGAAGCTGGAGGGAATGGCAGTCACTGACCAGAAGGGCCAAGCAGTGCTGTCACAGTAGTAGGGCTCTGCCAGCCCCCCCCCCCCAGCGTGGGCCTCAGCCCTTCCGGGTACCTCTGGGAGGCCTGAGAAAACTTGGGCACCTCTCCTCCCGCACCCGACTCAGACCCAGGGGTCCGTCCCCCGCGCACCCACCTCCGCTGCAGACCGTGACGCGCCATTCTGTCCCCAGCCCTGAGAGCCCAGCAGCAGTCCCCCTGTCCCCTCCCCTGACACCACCCCGTCCCTCTCCCCAGCTCGCTCTCTCCTGCTCCAGCGCCTGGACTTCTGCTCTCAGCTTGAGTTTCCCGAGTTTCCCGGGCTGTTCAGCAGACGTCCCCCTCGTTATGTTGGCCTTCCTGCCCCACCACGGCCGTCCATCTCCCTCACGGGCCTCATGCACCCCCATCCCCGCAGAATCCAGGCCACCCGACACCCGGCACCTCCCGGCTGCACGCCCAGCGCTCAGCAGGGTTAGGGGCGCTCAGGTCCCAGCAGGAGGGGAGCTCTGACTCGCAGCGACAAGACCGGCACAGCCAGGCCTTCGCCGGCCTGCAGGGGCAACCGCGCCCCGGTGTAAACAGTCCTGCTTCCGGGGGCGCCGCTAATGAACGGTGCTATCGGCAGCTGCTCCTGAACTGTGGGTGCTGCCGCTGTCACCGGCTGGTGATAACAAAACGGGAGGCAAAGCTCTCCGTCCTGTGCGAGCCACGTGCACGCCGGGGGCACAGGAGGAGGGTGTGGAAGTCCCTGGGGGGAGGGGCTCCCGCCCCGGGCGGCTCTAGGAATGACAGCAGGGTGGCACCTGAGCCGGGCCCCTTTGCAGGTGCCCCCCAGGAACGACCTCGGCTCCGAGGACAATCCTGTGTAGGCGGTACACGCACTCAGGGGGGTCAACTCACTCTGCCAAGGTCACACAGCAAGAAAGGGGCGCGTGGGGTTCCAGCTCCGGTGGGCGCCAGCACCGCCCGCTACGGCGGCTCCTATGGGCTGCCCTGCGGGCTCCAGGGGGTGCCCCCACAGGAAGGGGTGCTCGCCTCGCGGCGCACGGAGTCGGGGGGCTGACTCCGACCGCCGCCGCCCTGCCCCTGACAAGGGCGGAGACGGAGCGCGCAGCAGGGGCACGGAGCACCGAGGGGGGCGTTCCCATCCGCCCGCGGACCGCGAGGGGGTGCCGGGCAGGCTGCAGGCAGCAGTGGGGGCGCCAGCGGCCGAGGAGGCGATGGCAGCGGGGCGGGAGGCGCTCCGGGCCCACCGGCCGCGGCCCTCGCGGGGGCGTCAGGGGTCGGCGGGTTGCACGCGCCGGGGCGCGGGAGGTGGCAGGGGCGCGGGGCGCGGGGCGCGGGGCGCGGGGCGGGCGCTCCCTTCTCTCTCCCTCCCAGTCCGGGCGGCGCTCACCTACCGGCGGGCGGCCGAGGGCCGAGGTGGGGGTGCGGCACCCCGAAGTTGGTCGCCTCCTCCGCGGGTCTCCGCCGGGTCCACGGCTCGGACCTGCAGCTGCGGCCGAGACTGCGGCGGGGACTGCGCGGGCGCGAGGGAAGGCCGGGCCCGCAGGACGCGCGGAAGAGGGCGCCGGGCCCGGCTCCGCACAAAACCCCCTTTCTTCCCCCCGCCCCCGCCCCGCCCTTCCCCGGGGCTGCCCCCGCCCCTGCCCGGGAACGCGGGGGGCGCGGGAAGGTCACGGGACCCGCTGCTCTCTCTGCGACAGTTCCCGGCGACAGTTGCGAAGGCAAGGACGAGCGAAGTAGGACATCCTTCTGGGGAGGAGAAGCCGAGGACTCGGAGTAGGGGAGGGAGGGGGCGGGAGGGAGGGGGAGGGGCGGCGGGAGGGGGGGGGAGGGGCGGCGGGAGGGGAGAGCCGGCGGGCGCGCACGCCGACTGGAGCCTGGTGTTGCAGCCGGAGGGATGGGAGTTAGACAGCAGGAGGGACTTCCCGGCAGACACTGGGAGAAGAGGACGGCCTCAGGCCTAGGCTGTAGGCACCAGGACGAAGAGAGAATAGGACGCTTTGCTCCTAGAAAGACACCACCCGCACCTAAGAATGGGGGAGGGAAGCCCTTTGGGGAGGCAGATGGGGTGCATGCCCCTGTCACCCGCTCTGGGTGAAGCTCTGGTTAGGTTTTGTGCCCCGCGGTGCTCCCACGCCCCGCACAGAGGGGCTGACTGGGCAGGGGTGAGGTTAGCCGGCAGGGTCACGGGTGAAGCAAAGCAAGTCAGGAACTCCCTAGACACGGGTGGGGGGGCGGCACTGTGACAGACATTACTGCTTGTGCAAGCCAATGTGCCAACCGCAGGCGTTGCTGGGAGCCGGGAGGGCCCCTGGGCCCCGGCTGTGGAAGATGAATGTACAGCCTGGTGCCAGGGGGAGGGCCGTGAGTGCTGCCCAGCCGCTGGGGACGCGTCAGCGCCCAGAATACCAATGACACCCCCTGCCCAGCTCCAGCGCTCTGCTTCCCTCTCCTTTCCCAGGCTCTCCTTCCCCTCCCTCCTCCTCCCTCCAGGCAAAGCCCCTGGCACCGACTGTGGGCAGCACGGCCAGACGCCTGGATTCTGTCCTCTGAGCACCAGTGGTGGCATTGAGGGGATCTTGTCCTGGCCTTTGATCCCCTTAATCTCCAGCAGCACGCCCCAAGTACCCCGAGGAATGTGAGGTGCCTGCAGGGCAGGTCCCTGTCCACGCATCTAGAGTGCACCCTAGTCCTTCTCACAGGGGACTTCTGTT
>PVJL010014928.1:0-26124 GCA_004026885.1 Lyroderma lyra | reverse complement strand
GGGAGGGGAGAAAGGGGAGGGGTGGGAGAGGAGGGGGGGAAGCTAAATATAAGGTGATGGAAAGAGAAGTCACATTAGGTGGTGAACTTATTATACAACAAGCTGACAATGCACTGTAGAATTGTATGCCTGAAACCTATGTAATCCTTGCTAACAGATGTCACCCCAATAAGTCTAACAATAAAAATGAATTAAAAAAATAAAAAGAAATATGAGTAGTGCCAGAAAAAAAAAGAATAGAAATAATTTATAGAAAGAGCCATTACTTAACCAAAGATAACAATTCATTTATCAATTTCTTTCATTACTTTTGAGTCCAGCACTGTGGAAAACCCAGTGTTGTGCATCTCAGAAGGCCATTTACTCTTACTGCCTTGGTGGACTATGCAGTCTTTCTAAGGCTCTCCCTATTTATAACATACAGTATGTATTCATGGTTTTTTAAAGTTTGAGAACAAAATTGAAGCAAAAGATGAAAAAACACATAAAATTCTCTTTAGGTACACTTAGTACTTTATATATTTTAAATTTCCTATGTAGGTATCATTATTTTTTCTCAATTCTTCAATTTTTTCTTATTATTGATATTACTGTACCATGGAATAAATAATTTATAGAATTCATGTCTACTTGGCAAACACAATATTGATTGATTATCCAACTTGATTTATTTTCCAGGAATTATCATGATTATAATAATCATAACCTCTGACTCAAAGAAAAATAAATATTCCAATGCTTTAAAAAAAAAGAAAACTAAGATAATGCCTTTTAGCTAAGTCTGTTGGTTTTCTTTTTCTTTTTCTTTTCTTTTCTTTAAATATGTGTGGAGGAATGAACTTAAGGGTAAGTGGAAAGTTCCATATTCTCTTTAGGAGAATACAGACAGTCTGATGAGCACACAAGCTTCAGGGGGAAGATATACTCCATCCTAGATGCTAGGCTCTTTGGGAATGGTCTGATGTTAAAGTCACTTCAAAATCAGGCATATTTGGGGGTAAATTTACTTAACCTTTAATTTCCCTCTTAACAACCGAAAGCTAGGATCCATTCCAGACTTCTCCCTCCCACTCACTGTAGATTCCTCCTGCCCTGCCTCTCTGGTAGTTCTTCCACAAACACCCTGCTTAGGCTCTAGCGAACCCTCTCTCCTACCTCCATGCCTTTGTGGTGTCCTTCACCTGCTTTTGTTTCTGCCATCATCTCTCCTTGTACTGGACTCGAGCTGTGGTCATTGAACGTCTCCCATGTGCTCAGCACCGAGTCCCTTACTGCTCCTGCCCTTCACAGCTGCCCTTAATACTCATAGGTAGACGGGACAGGTGAAGAGAGCTGCCAACCACAAGAATTAGAAAAGGAGGAAAATAAGACAGTCTTCAGTTTAGTCTCAGTTGTTCAGTAAGAGCAAAGCAAGCTTGGTCAGAGTTGAGATACATAATGCCACCTTAGAGAGAGAGGTGAGAAAGACTATACACCCTGAGTGAAGGCCTTCAGCTCCCTTTAGAAAGAGTATGTCCTCCAAAAGGGGGCAGCACACGCATTGGCAGTGACCTCCAAGCACTGCCCTGAGGAGGGAAGAGGGACTTGGTCATCTTACTTTGTCATTTTCAGTTCTTGGGCAAGGCAAGCTGGGAGTCTGGTGACTGGTCCTGATTTGGTTAGTTCTGAACTGCAGGGTAGGGCCATGCCCACTGGAAGAGGGGTGAGTTGGGTTGCCTGAGCCAAGTACCCTTAGCCATTTGGTTCCTGAAGCTTCTCCTGGGAGGGCCCTGCTGATAAGCGACCTCACTTCGGAACCAAACTGTTGGGATTTGAACCCTGGGTCTCCCTCCCCAGCCACATGGGCTCAGGCAGGTGGCTTAGTGTCTTTGCACCTGGTTTCTTCATTGGCAAAATGGGGATAATGACAGTCAGCCTTTGCAACACGTATATCTGATAAGGGTTCCGGATCCAGAATATATACAAAGATCTCTGCCTTTTCCACATATTAGACTGGCAGAAACTAACAGTAAAATAACTAGCTCCGTGTGACAGGAGTATAAAGAAATGGCCGTCTTCATGTGGACGTGTAAATCAGGCAGCTTTTCCAGGTGACAATCTGGCAAAATTGACTCCAATTAAAAGTACAATTTTATTTTAAAAATAAATACATAATAAATAAAAACTGAAATACATAATCAGAATAATTGAGGATGTTTGAAAATGGACTGTATATAATGTAATAATTTTATCAACTTTTAAAAAATTAAAGATTTCCTTTTAACATATAGATTTACACACAGTTGTGTAAAATAACACAGAGAGATCTCATGCACCTTTTGCCTAGCTTTCCCAAATGGCAATATGTTGCAAAACTATAGAACAACGATGATACTGACATTGATACAATCCACCAATCTGATTCAGATGTCCCAGTTTGTTTGGACTTTTTTGTGTAGCTGTGTGTGTATTTAATTCTAAGCAATGTTTTTCAGATGTGTAGTTTGTGTACCCACCACCACAATCAAAATTATAAAATAGTTCCAGCACCACAAGAATCCCTCTTGTTGCCTTCTTAGACCACATCCATCTCCTTCCTTCCCCAACCCCCGTCCCTAAACCTTAGCAATTACTAATCTAGTCCTAATCTGAGTAATTTTGTCATTTCAAGAATGTTATACAAGTGAAATCATGTAGTATGTAACCTTTTGGGATTAGTTTTTTCCACTCAGTGTAATTTCCTTCGGATTCATCCAAGTTGTTCATGTATTAATATTCATTCTTTTTTATTGCTGAGCAGTATTCCATGGTATGGATGTATACCACAGTTTGTATAACTCTTCGTCCACTGAGTTATATCCAGTTTTTGCCTATTCTGAATAAAGCTTTTATAAACCTCTGCATACAGGTTTATGTGTGAACGTAAGTTGTAACATTTCTGAGCTAAGTGCCCAAGAGAACAATTGCTGGGTCATATGGTAATTGCATGTTTGGTTTTAAAACAAACTGCCAAATTCTTTTCTAGAGTAACTGTACCATTTTACATTCGCACCAGCTAAGTATGAATTATCCAGTTTCTCTTCATCCTCGCCAGCATTTGGCACTGCCACTATATTTTAACTTCAGCCATTCTGAAAGATGTGTACTGATGTATCACTGTGATTTTAATTTGCATTTCCCTAATGACTAATGATGATGAACTCATGTACTTAATTTGTCATGTGTACATACTCTTCCATGAAATCTCTGTTCATGTCTTTTGCCCCCCAAATGCAAATACAATTGAGCTTTGAACAACATAGGTTTGAACTGCATGGGTCCACTTATACATAGATTTTTTCAATAAACACAGTAAATATATTTTCCCTTATGATTTTCTTAATAACATTTTCTTTTCTCTAGCTTACTTTCTGTAAGAATATAGCATATCAGTAAGGCTTCTGGTCAACAGTAGGCTATTAGTCGTTAAGTTTTGGGAGTCAAAGTTATACACGATTTTCAATTGTGCAGGTGGTGGGGAGGTCTATGCCTCTAACACCTGCGTTGTTCAAGGACCAATAGTATCTTTTAACTTAGCAATACATGGATATATCAGTGGATATACTAAGATATAATTATAAGAAAGTTCACAGTAATTTTTTTTAAATAATAAAACAACAAAAAAGCTAACCCTGGAAACAATATAAAGAACATTAGTAGCAACTGATTAAGTTATTATGGCCCAGTGATATAATCAAATATTAAGTCAAATAACATGGAATCCTTTAAAGTAGACAAAAGTTACAACTTCCCTCACACAGATTGTGATTATACACAACAGCTCCCAAGTGGAAGACAAGTTTCCTGGACTTTCACCTTCCAGCTGGGCTGCTGCAGGTACCACTTATCCCCCAAGTGGGTCTTCTGCAAAGCTCCTACCACTTGTGTGGGGGTGGGGTGGGGTTTGGACCCCCTGGCCTTTTTCAGTTACTCTAGAACATCTGGCTGCATGTCTTCCCACCAGGTGCAAATTAGTTGTGATGACCTCTGCACAAGCCTGGAGTGCTTTACGGAAAGATTGAGTGGATCATAGCCAATCAAAAGCTTCTCAGTTTTACCCTGTTTAATGGACTCTGGCTCCATTTATTGATGTTTGACTGCTGACAGCTTTTGGGCTTCAACTCTCCCTGTTCCCTTTGTGCCCCACACTTCGGCAAGCTGTTCAACTAGGGTGTATATGTGTGTATACTACTGGCATCTAGTTAGTAGAGGCTGGGAATGCTACTAAACACCTTACACCATATAAGACTGCTCACCACAACAAAGAATATTCAAAATGTCAATAATGCTAACTTAGAGAAACTCTGCTGTAACATTTTATTACTCAAAGTGTGGTCTTTGTGAGAAATGCAGAATCTCAGACCTGTCCCAGATCTAGTGACTCAGAATTGGCCAACCATTTAACAAGTTCCCCAGATGTCAGATATTTAAAGAAAACTTGGAAATGAATAACTTACCATTTTCAGAATTGAAATTCAAACCTTCTGAAGCCCCTTCAGATGACATACAACAAATTTCACCCCCTGCTTTGGCATCTTACAGTAAAGCGAGTGCTGGGCTGGGGTCTTTGGACTTTTTTGGGGCTCAGAAGAAGGGACAGTGGCTCAAGGCTGCCCTCTCTTATGGCATCACCCTTCCTGTCCCTTTCACAGATATAACATACTTAGTATGCCCACACCTGCTTTTCCTCCTGTGTCTTTATTGCAGGAAAAGCCGCCACCATCCACTCATGTGATTCAAACTAGAAACCTAGCAGCCATCTTGGATCTTCTGCACCTCCACTTGCCTTATGCTATTTAGTGACCAACTTCTTGAGTTTGCTTTTAAATTATTTCTTACATCATACGAGGCAGTACAATGTAGTCATTAAATGCGGAGACTCTGGCATTCTAGACAGGCAACCCCTAACATTAAAATGAATTATTACCTACAACGTGTTTCTACCTCTCTAGTCCTGCAAAGAAAGCTTTGTCCATAGAAACAACACTAAATCAGCGGTTCTCAACCTGCGAGTCGCGACCCCTTTGGGGGTCGAATGACCCTTTCACAGGCGTCGCCTAAGACCATCGGAAAACACATATTTATGCAGACATGTGCGGAGAGCAGCTACCAATAATTTTATGGTTGGGGGTCACCCCAACATGAGGGACTGTATTAAAAGGTCGCGGGATTAGGAAGGTTGAGAACCACTGCTCTAAATAGCATTATGTTACTAGGCCAGTCTATAGCAGCCTGTTAAGACCATAGTGTCCATGAATGGTGGTTGGAACTCCTTTCACTAAGGCTCTGAGAAGCCCATTTTCTTTCTGATTGGGTTAGTTATTCACATCATGAGACAGAGAGAGGAAGGACACCACAGTAGCAGTGCGTTCCAAAGTTCTGACCATTTTCCTTAAGCCTGGCACATGTGGAGCCCTGCATGTGGCAGCCAGTGTGTGTGTGTGTGTGTGTGTGTGTGTGTGAGATGGAGGAAGGACAGTTGGAGATCTCACCTACACGTGAGTGGGTAGTGGTGTGACCTTTGATGTGTTTGAGCTGCTCTTCCTAAGGCCCCATCATAGATACTCCTTGTGGGCCACAGCTGACTGGAGCAGGGCTGGCTTAATGAGTGTGTGACCTGTGCGACAGAGCCTGCATTTGGAAGAGCAGCACATTTGGTGTAATGCTCCGCTGTCACCATGATAAAGCATGTAATAATTTTGGAACGAAGAAGCCCGCATTTTCATTTTGCACTGTGCCCCACATATTACGTAGCCAATCCTAGGCTGGAGGAAGGATTCGGGCGTCTGGAATTGCAAAACGAATCTTTGTGCCAATCAAGCACAGGTAGCTCGTCATTTTCACATGTCTGCTGAGTTCAACTCTTTCATTCACTTATTTGGCATATATTCATTGGGCACCTCTTGTGTGTCAGGCACTGTTTTAGGTGCTGGGGACACCAAAGTAAACAGATAAAATTCTTGTCTGCATGGAGCTCACATTCTACCAAGACTGACAGGGAAGAGGGTATGAAATGTGTGTGGTAGTCCAGTTGGGATATTTCTATGAAGCCTGTCTGGAAAAAACTCCAGCCATAAATGCCTCTATTTTTCATATTACATGGCTGGATACTTTCCAGACAGCCCATGTATAAGTGTGTGCGTGTGTGTGTGTGGCGCGTGCATGCAGGTTGTCCAGAATGTCTATCCATGTAATACACACACACACACACACACACACACACACACACACATATATATATTACAGATAGCATATATATGAAGTATAGATAGGATGGCCAGTAAAGGCCTCATTGAAAACGACTTTTGAGAAAGACCTGAAGGAACAGAGAATCTGCAGAAACAGAGGGGTGTGGGTAGATGGGAGAACTCGAAGCAGAGAGAAGAGAAAGCAAAAGTTCTGAGGTGGGACCATGCCTTGTCAGTGTGGCTGGTGTGGAGAACAATAGAAGAGTAAAAGTGATGGGGAAGCAGATCTTATAGTCTGGTAGGTCATTGTAAGGGCCTTGAATGTTTCTGTGACTGAGATGAGAAGCCGCTCATTAGCCATAACCTGACTTACATTTTACTAAGATCATTCAGATGAGGATAGACTGGAGAAGGCCAAGGGCAGAAGAAAGGAGACCAGTTAAAAGGCTGTTATAATCTTAGCAAAAGGTAGTCATGGCTTCAGCATTCACGTGGATGCATTCTGGCTTTATTTTAAATGGAAAGCCAATAGATTGCAAGCAGGGTGACCAAAAAGAGAGTAAAGTCAAAGATGACAACAGGAGTTTCAACCTGAGCAAATAGAAGGAAGAAATACTGATTCAGAAAGAATATCAGGGATTCCATTTGGACAAGTTAAGTTTTGAATGTCCACGGTCATCTAAGATGTTAAGCAAGCAGTGAAGTTCAAGGAAATATTAATTAAAGACAGAAATCTGAAGTCATCAGCATATAGATGGTATGTGAATGACTATATAAAAATAATTTTTTAAAATGTTCAAAACTTTGACTTTTACTGACAGTATAACTGTTTTAAAATACCTGTTGTCAGTGACACAGGTACTTTTCAGGATGTGTATAATACTCCGAAGGGCCTGATTGCAAAGTTTAGCTAAATGGAAGATTTAGTATTTTCACTGTCTGACCTCCAAAAACATCATCAAATGAGGAAAAAGTCTCATCAGTTTTGTTACCTATTTGAAATCCTTATTATGAGTTTATTTTGTAATATCACTAGTTCAAATTTTCACATGATTAAGCAATTTTTGTGGCTACCAGAACAGGACTTGGAGTGGAGAGTCCTACAGACAACCTCAGCCCCTCAAATCTTGTTTAATTCACACAGTTATCATCTTTAGTTAAGATCTTTCTAGATGGCCATTTTCTAGGCTTGTAGCTTTGCAAGAAGCATCATTAGAATCATCCACTTTCTGATAACTCAAGAAGGAGATTTGGAGCCAGGATGCATTTTGGGAGCACTTCCATGCTGAAAAGCCTAGTACTTTATTCCTTGTGAGTTTCAACATTCCAGTCCATCTGTCCAGATGAGTCAGAAGGATTCTGTTAAGGCATTCTTGGAAGCATCCTGGAAGTACCTGGTGGGGAGTCCTGCTTCAATGCCTCATTTTCAAGGGGTTTTATGTTCTCCTGCACGAATATGGTTGTCTTTGTGGAACTAGCCATAGATGTCAGTGGCTAAAGAGAGAACACAAAAAGCAAGTGAGTCATAGCAGAAACCATGAATAAAACACACTTGGTATGGCAAGAACACAAGATTGCCATTTCCATGCTGAAGACTAAGAGCAAAATGGAAACAGACATGCTCTAGCAAAAGCGTGAAACAAAAATCTGATACGATCAAGGTAACTCAGCACTCACTTAACTGGATGCCAGAGCAAACTCAACACTGCTGAAGGAGGACACAATCTGAAGGACTACAGAGTGTCACCTACAATATCCGGCATCTGCATAATAATTACTAGACATGGAAAGTAGGAAAATGTGAACCATAATCTAGAGAAAAAGTATTTAACAAACAAGAGATCCCAAAATGACAAAGACGATGGAATTACTAGAAAGGACTTAAAACAGCTTTACAAATCTTTTCAAAAACTTAAAGGAGAAAAATAAACATAATGAGTGAAAAGATAGGGTATATCAGTATAAAAAAATGAGAATTATGGAAAGGAACCAGACAGAAATTTTAGAATTGAGAAGTATAATATTTAAAATGAAAAATAAAAAGTTCACTAAACCTTTAAATAGGATATCAGCTATTGCAGAAGAAAGAGTCAGTTGAAGACAGAACAATAGCAATCATCCAAACTGAGGCACAGAGGAAAAAAGATTGAAAAATGAACATAGTCCCAGCGATCTATGAGACCATAACAAGAAGTCTAATATCTGTGTATTTTCAGCCTCTGGTTGAGGTCAGAATTCTTGGAGCTTAAACTCTACTGGACACCTCTACCTCCATCTTTGCTCCGAAGCCCCAGAAGTCCATGCTGCAATGGACCCTGTAGGGCAGTGCAGAGGGGTCTGTGAAGTACTTACCCACATAATCTCTAAGAGCCTTCTGACTTCAAAGTGCTGTGAGTCTATGCAGCATATATGTATACTGATTCTATAGAAATGTCTGTCTAAAACATTTGTATGGCTCAGATCTTTATAAACAAAGGAATTTCTTTCAGATTTAGAAACAGAATTATGGTTTACTTATGCAAAACTGCCTCTGCTTAATGCGGAGAAACCAACAAGGGCACTGTTTGCTAGCTTTCTTCTAGGTCTGACTCCAATGCCCCTTCCTTTGTCAATCTCTTCTTGATTGCTATAATTGAAACGATCTCTACCACAAGTAGTCTGCTTCTACTCCTCTTTCAACATACCCACTGGACCAGTAGTTTTCAATATGAGGTACTCAGACTTTCTGAGGTATATGCAAGCAATGATGGTTTTAAGATATTTTTAAAAAAAATTTGCATGGCTTTGGGTATGTGTGTGTGGGCCCACCAGTTAAATCAGCAAGCCTGCGGAAATCTTATGCAATCTATCCTGGGCCTGTTTAAGACCAGGTTTGCAGCACCAGTGACACCAAATGTGAAGGTGATCAATAGCAACGAATAGTTTGCAATTCACCTTTAGCCACCAAGAAACTAGAAGGTAGAATCTTGTCTTATTTAATGTACCTCCACCTCTTTGCCCTTTATCCAGCTCTTTCAATTTATACTGTAATAGCAGAGTAACTTTCACTTAAATGACATGGCTCTCACTGGCCAGCTAAGCAATAAATTCAGCTTTATTTTAGAGCACTGTTGGGTTTATTTCCTTCTAACAAAGGGAACCAGTTTCCATAACCACAACTTGCATATGAACTCTTTCCTAAAACTGGAAACTTGCACATAGTCCAGGCATCATGCTAGCCCTCATTCTCTTTCCATCTTCTCTTACAGTTGATGTTGTCTCACACTTGAACAAAGAATAGTATACATTTGATTCATCTGACTCTTGCTAAGGAAGAGTGATATAGAACATAAAACCTCTTGAGTGCAACACAAAAGGACAATTCAAAATATTGATGTGAGCGAAGTTTTCTTTAATAAAGGCACCATAAAACCAGGGTGGGGTTTTGGGAGTCTTTTCCTGCCTTATTTATTTCTATTAACATTGCAGTAGGTTGTTAGGAAAAGAGTTTAGTGGGTAGCAAGGTGATACCAACTTTTGCCTAATGATTTCACCTCTACCATCTCCCAACAAGTGTTCTAAGAATATTCCAATACATCAAGTTGATGATGCACTGTAGAATTGTATGCCTGAAACCTATGTAATCCTTGCTAACAGATGTCACCCCAATAAGTCTAACAATAAAAATGAATTAAAAAAAAAAAGAATATTCCAGAGGGAAGGGTCACTTAGCCTAGTGCCTAACAATAATATGGAACTATCTTTGTTTTCATTTATTTATAAAACAGCCAGACTTTAAAAACTATTAACTGTTTATGAGGAAAGTTGAGCATATTTGTAAAAATGTAAATAAGCTTAATACTTTCATCTCTTCATCAAAGTGGGCTTTGGAAACTAGCAAAAGCTAGTTAATTGTATAATACTACATTAAAGATTTTAATGCATAGGATATAGTGATAGTTATAAAGATGTGAGATATCAAGCCCGATAAGTCAATTTCCTGTCCAGGTATCATGTCTTTTGACACATTTTTCAGAAGATTGTGGCAAAAATTATTGGAAAGGAAAGATATGCTTATCATATTAATGAATACTCAGTTGTTTCCAACTATTCTAAGTTAATAATTTATGACCACTATTTTAGCATCACAGAGGTGGCACCTATGGCTTGACATATAAATAGCATGTAATAAATAAGATACTTAGGTAAATAGTATATAACAAATAAAATACCTAAAGTATATATTGATAACTATATTTGGTTTATGAAAAATATTGAATAATTTTTGAAAAGGGCTCAAAGAATCTCATATAAAAATGCTTCTGTTCCAAGTGACAGATTTTTTTTTAAACCAGTAAGATCTAAGGTATTTCCTAAAATCTAAAATAAAATTGCCTTTAAACATTTTCTTTTTTCACTGGCAATCCTTTTTTATTGACAATCCTTGTCAATAAGATTGGTTTACATATAAACATGTGAACACAGAGGAAAAAGTAGGCTAACGGGGGCCTCAATGTGCTTTGCACTGTGGCCAGGCTGACTGTGGACTTCCTAGATCCATTACTGGGATATGTGTGCCCAATGCTGAGTTCCTCCTCCCTACCTGTGACACTCTTCACACTTCTGTTGAATCTGACACTCTTCTTGCTTCAGCATTTCTGTCACTTTGATTTCCTTGACATTATTATCATACTCCTCCTTCAGCTGGATCTTCTCTTGACTATCCTGGGGTGATGTGACGAGTTGGGTTAGATCAGCCCTGGGAAGCATGCACAAAGGGACCCTCTCTCAATGGGACTGGCTTCAGTGCCTTCAAGCTTCCTGAGTGTGCTCCTGTAACTAGCTTTAGCTAGCTAGTAGCTCCAAACCCACTAATTCCTTCATTCCTTTGAGCTGGATTTCTTCTTCAGCCTCCCCCAGACTCCCTGCAATTCTAGGATATCTGGGCCTAAGCTACCCTTACAAGCTGAATAAACCAAGAAACGCCCCAGGACAGCTCCAGAACCCTGCCCTGGATTTCAAATGATTCTGGGAAAACTGGAAAGCCCTCCCTGAGCCGACTCAGTACACATACACACCTCTTCTTTTGCTTTAGTGATTTTCCTGTAATGATAAAGCCAGTGAGCCAGGTACTCAATGGGGTCACTGGGCCGAACCTTTGCCACCTCTGCCAGTCCTTGGGCCAGAGAGTTTCCAAAGCAGCTCTTCAGGTAGTCAGTTTCCATCCTGCGGGCTTAGAACACATCAAAACAGAGCCACACTATTTTAGAAACCTAGTTCGATTTAAAAAATGAACACATTCTAACCAATTCAGATTCATATCAGGATAAATATGAGATGTTTCTGGATCTCACCCTTTCTCAAAGAATAGATAAATACGTTCATGTCAAAGCTCTTACACTCAAATGGACTTTTTTCAAAATCTCTCCTAGGTTAGATAATAGGTCCTGGGGGTCATCAGGACTGACAGAAGCTTGATAGATTGGTGGTTAAGGGTGACTAGGGCCTTCACTGACCCACACTTTTTTACCCTGGAGTGGAGAAAAAATAAATGAGAAGACATGGGCCCTGAGAGGGGCTCTGAGCATCCAGTAAGCTGTGCTATTGTGAGGTTGGAAGCTACAGTCATCTATGGCATAGATAAGATAGGCTTATATATTTCACAAGGGACCACTGAGAAGCCCTGGGGAGGAGAGGAATAGAAAATGCTGGGCATTGTAGCTATGCTCATGAAGGGCTCTGCCAGAACTTAACATAATAAGTCTACTCTCTACTGCTTAAGTAAGAAACTACTTTAGGATGAGCTGATGCACTATTAGATTTCAAGAGCGGGAAGCAGTGTAGCCTGAGTTAGACCGCAGTTAGGAGAGGCAATGTAGTGCCACCGTACAAAGACAGTCTCTGGGATCAGACAGACCAAGTTCCAGTCCTGCCTCTGCCAATTATTAGTTGTGTGATTTTCAGCAAGTCAGCAGTCTCTGTGAGCCTTGGTTTTTTTCATATGTAGAACAAAATTGTGAGGATTAAAGGAGATAATAAATACATGTTAAGAACTTAGCCTGGCACATGATAAGTGTTTAATAAATATTAGCTATTACAGTGAAAGATTGTGATATGAAATGGCTTAAATTCTGGCCTATTCCTCACCAATACCATATTTCTGGGGTTTACATATTTTAACTCCAAAAGAGCTAATAATAAAGTGACTAATAAAGATTCAGATCCAGTCAACATTTTCTGGAGGCATTTTTCAGTTTAAGAAAGGAAATATAGATAGATAGATATGAATATAGGAAAAAAACGTATTTCCCAGCTTTCCCACTGCAAAGGTCTAGAAGCAAAAACACCTCGGTAGCAATGAGCACACTAAGCATTCAGAACTTAACCTTAAATAGCTGTCACCACTTAAAAGGAATCAGGGCTCCTTGGAGAAATGGCTAATTCCAAGGTTGGGGCAGGAAAAGTCCAATAAGCCTGGAACATTTTGTTGTCCCAGAAAGAAAATGTTATTAAATAAAATGGTTGAGGACATAGGACCTAGCTTGAAGGGGCTGCTACTAGCCAAATCTGGGTCAATTTGATAATCAAACTACGCAATGACGATAATGGATTATAAATAATTGAATAAAATAAGAATCCATGAGTCCATATGAGAATAAATAAATAAGTGACTGGGGATAAAGTAGAACACTAACTAATAAATGTGGAAAGAATAATGGAGTTTTTAAAAAGCACCATTTTGTAACCATTGTAGTATTATATATAATACAATTGAATAAAGCCAGAATCATAAATACTTGATGAATATTTGACAAGGAATAAGATACTTATGTAGTCTCGAAGTTTCTCCCCACGAATTATGTATCAATTCCAAATGGAAATACAGAAACTTTACCATCACAACCTTAACCAAATGATCAAAGTAAACATCACCAATAAGGGACAAAGTGACCTAATGTGTCTCCTGATGTGATACACCTCTTAGTGGGACATAATACATTTCTGTGGATTCCTGCCCCAAATGCAAAACTTGAACCTGCCTGAAGAAACATCGATAAAACCAAACTGAGAGACAGTATAAAACTGACCTGCGCTCTTAAAAATGCCAAAGTTATGAAAGACAAATAAAGATGAGGAACCATTCCAGATTAAAGGAGCCTAAGCAGACTAACAACTACATGCAATACCTGATCCTGCATTGGATCTGGACCAGAAAATTTTTTTTATAAAGAACAGTGTTAGGAAAATTGGATAAACTGAGTGTGAATTACAGATTACAGAATAGAATTTCATCAAAGTTAAATTTCCTGATTTTGGTAATTGAAATATGAGTAAAAAAAATATGTCCTTTTTAGGAAATACACAGAGTGGTAGGGCTGAAATGGCCCACAAAGGTGTCTAAGTCCTCATACCTGGAACCTATAATATATGCTACCTTATATGACAAGGATTTTGCAGTTGTGATTAAATTAAGGGTTTTGATTTGGGGAGATTATCTGAATTATCCAGGTAGGCACAATGTAACCACATGGATCTTTATAAGAGGGACACAGTAAGCTCAGACAGAGAAGGAGATATGACAGAAGTAGAGGGGGAAAAGGTGAGGTGATTCAGGGTCATAAGCCAAGGAAATGTGGGTAGCTTCTAGAAGCTGGTAAGGGCAAGGAAATGGATTCACCACTAGACCTTCTAGAAGGAACCAGCCCTGCCAATACTTTGTTTTGGCTCTGTAAGACTCATTTTGGATTTCTGACTTCAAAAACTGTAAAAGAGTAAATGTGTGCTTGAAGCCACTAAGTTTGGGATATATGGATTCAGAATGAGTCATCCTAAGGTGTGCCTCTGTGGTATGTGCATTGTTTTGAGCTAAAGGCAACCAAGACCCTGTGGACTCAAGAGAAAGTTTTGCCCTTTCCCCTTAACCACGTAGAAGAATTTGAATTAGTGGCTTTGCCCGCAATAGAAGATTATCAGAGATAATATTTTTTTCCTACCACTAGGGCAGGGAAAACTTCTAATTACAGAACATCTGCTTTCCTTAGTGTCCTGCAATGACCTACCTCCCCTCTGAAGCTCCAAGTTTATCCTTGGCTAAGAATGTTATATATTCCTCATTTTCCTTTTCTGTCTTTCAATCTCTCGTGTATGTGGGGTCCATACATACATATGTAATTAAATTTGGTCATTTTCTTTTGTTAGTCCATTTCATGTCGAATTGATTAGACCAGCTGAAAGAACCTTTAGGTAGAGGAAAGTTTCTTCGTCCCTCACAAGGATAGTGGTGGAGGGTGGGGATGGGAGGTGTGTTGTCTCTTTCTGTCAGTTTGTTGCCCACCTGAACCATGAACTTGGATAAACTACCTTCTATACCCCTTCTACTCAAGGGTGGTTCTTGATCAGCAGCATTGCGTTATCTGGGGGCTTGCTGAAATGCAGGTTTTCAGTTCCCACCCAGGCCTATAGATTCAGTCTACATTTTAACAAAATCCCCAGCTGACTTAAAGGTACAGCTCTACTTTGCCTTTATCATTGTAGAACTGCCCTTCCCTGAGAGTGGAATTACCAATTTTGCATTTCCGGGAAGCCCCTCCACCACGGGTCCTTGGGAGGCTGCCACATTGTGCAGGTGTGGCAGACCCTTTCTGGAGAAAGCATCTGCTCCAAATTGCACATTTTCAACAATGGTCTCAATGAAATATGTTGATCTGACAGTTACTAAGACTTGATGCAAAGACAGCAGAGCCATAATAACAGCCACAATGAGGCCTGGAGAGGGAGGGGACAAGGAATGCCTTTTACAGCCCACTCCCCTCTAACTCAGGGTGCACTCAAAGGGGGAGGGGGCTGTTTTATGGAGCTTCCCAGAGCGCCTCAGATCTGCTTACACTGGTCCTCCTTGTTCTCACACTCAGTAGGCAGGGCAATACACACGGATATTGTCTTTGTTCACACTCTATTCCCAATGCTAAACCATGGTAGGTGCTCAGTAAATATTTCTCGACTTAATCAGCCAGGGCTCTGATGCTTGTGAGCCCAGACAAGAGTTCATTCTCCCTTCCGTCAGTGCTCATTCTGGCACTTAGGACCTTAGCCAACGTTTAGGGAGGCTTCTCCTGGCACCTGAATTAAACCAAAACATTCCCAGCAGCGAGTTCCCTGGTGGTGTAGCGGCTTAAGGCTTCAGCGCTGGCGCTGTCAGCGCTGCGGCCTGGGTTCTATTCTCAGCCAGGGAGCTACCCACATATCAAAAAAACAAAAACAAAAACAAAACAAAAAAAACCAAAAAACAAACAAAAAACATTCCCAGCATATGTTAGCAGAGTATTGGACACAAGACTAGGGAAGACTGTAATGGCTCGCTCTGGATTGGTGGAGGCTGGGGGGCTTCCAGGAGGTGAGGGCACCCAAGCTGGTTCTAAAAGCAGCCAAGCAGAGGTCACCAGCAGGTGCAAAGGTGCAAAGTCGTGAAAATACCGGGCTTTCGAGCTTGCAGCGATTGTTTCTTCTGGCCTGGGGGTCATAGAGAGGGGGAGGTCTGCCCTCATTCACAGACAGGTAGCCCTCTGCGGTTCCTCCCCGCGAGCCGCCGCCCCCTTCTCTCTCCTCGTGAGCGCGGGCCTGCTGGCCCCCACTCGATTCCACTTTTCAAGGCCCCCCTCACAGCCTACAAGTTGCAGGTCTTCTCTGTCCTACCCTCGCGCCCCCTCCTATCCGCGTTCTCTCCCTCCCTCCCGCGCGCTCTCTGCTCACCCGAGTTCGAGCCCCCACCTCTCTGCTTCGCACCCGAGGCAAGCGCGCTCGTTGCCTAGCGACGGGACCAGACTAGCCGGCTGAGTGTAGGCGCGTGCGCGGAGCGTGCGTGTGGAGAGCGCAGGCGCCTTTGGCGGATCTTAAGCTCTGGCTGGGGATCTCGCTGCAGAGGCGGTTTGGGCGGTTGGACCTTGGAGTGATATGGGGCTCAGGCGAGGCCCAGGCTCCCCGAGCCCAGCGAGGGTTAGTTCTGTAGGCGCATCTGGGGCGGGCTCCGTCTTCCTCCGCAGTGGGCTGGGGAGGCGGGGACGCCTCGGCAGGCCCGCGTTAGGAAAGCGAGCCCAAAGGCGCGAGTGGAGGGTGGCCAGCTAAAACACCGGACGCCCAGTTAAATTTGAATTAGAGACAGAAGGCCTGACTTTTTAGTACAAGTATGGTATACCACAAAGTCATTCGTTGTTCATCTGAAATTCGAATTGAACTGGGCATCCTGAATTTTTAGTTGCTAAATTTGGCAGCTCTACCTGGGTCTCCTCCTGTCCCACGAGATTGGCTGGCTTTCTCCCAGGCGTAGGCGAGGGACCTCTATTTCGTGTAACGACTTCTCCGGGCTTGAGGCAGTTGTTTCTATGGGAAGGGGCGCATATATATAAATATATCAAAAATAACCTTCGTGAGACAGGTATTACCACCATTTCATGGTCAGGAAACTTCCCAAGCGAGGTGGGGAGCCTCACCTGGGTCCCACAGATAATGCGATCCAGGTTCCATAGAGCTGAGACGAACCCTCGAGGGGACCCTACTTTTAGGCCAGAGGTTTCTCCCTTAGCGAAGAGGGTCCCTTTCCTATGTATTGTGTTCCAAACGCAGTTGTAACAGTTCTTTTCTCTGTGTGGTTAAGACAATGCCATATTAGTAGGGAATCAGGTTGATTTGTTCTAGTTTTGAGAGATTTGGTTTTTGTGTTGTTTATCCACACATCACATGCATATTCCTTTCCCCACTGCTGTTGCTAATGTAAAAGATGGCATATTATACACGATTTTCGTACCTTGTTCTTTTTTTTTTTTTTAACTTCACACTGTCCTAGAGATCACTATTTTAGAGATCTTCCTTACTCCATTTTATATCTGCACAGTCATCCATTGTGTTGCTGGACTTCATCAGTCCTTTAATGATGAACATTTGGGTGGGATTTCACTTTAGCTACTTCATATTTTTGCGGATAGGATCCCAGAAGTGAGATTGATGGGTCAAAGGATAAATACTTATGTAATTTTCTAGCTACTGCAAAATTCCTCTCCATAGGGGTGAGACTCTTTTGTACTCTTTACCACCATGGAATGAGAGAGAGCAGTATTTGGGCTATGGATGAGTCTCAGAAGGTCTTTTTGAAAACAAATTAAGTATAGTTGGAATACAATATTATATTAATTTTAGGTGTATGACAGATATTGTGACTCAACATTTATATACCTTACAATGTGATCACCGCACTAAGTCTAGTAATCATCTGTTACCAATCAAAATTATCACGGTATTATTGACTATGATTTTCTTCACCTTTTTCACCCATCATCTCACTCCCTTCCCTTCTGGCAAGCATCAGTTTGATCCTCTGTTTCTATGAGTCTGGTTTTTTTATTTGTTTCATTTTTAGATTCCACATGTAAGTGAAACCATATGGCATTTGTCTTTCTGTTTGACTTATCTCACTTATCATACTACCCTCTTAGTCATTGTGTGAAAAAACTATTAAAATTGCAATATTCAATATATACCAATAACAAAAGATGAATACCAGTGATGTTTGACTTCTGCAATTCAAGAGATACTCAGAGTGGTTACCATCAGGGTCCAGACACCTCTGATTATGGCGAACTACTGCTTGAGCAACGTTGACCAAAGTGTCCACTTGTATGGCCACTGCACATGCCATTTCAATTTCTTCCTGAAGTACTGCCAGTGTAGCTGGTTTTCTACGGGACACCATGTCCTTTAAGGTCCCCCATAGGTAGGAGTCAAGGGGTGGTAAGTCAGAAGAACATGGGGGAAACTGAAACAGCATTCTCAAATTTCAAATACTACTTCAAAATGGTCTTGTGCTCCTTGAATGACAACTATATTTCTGCCATTTTCTTTGACTGTCCTGCATGTCACATGGTGACACTAGCATTCATTTGATTAATGCCATCTTTAGAGTGAACGTCCTACTACACATTGCTACTGTAATTCAATTCAACTTTGAAAAGTAATGCATTACTTTTGTGTACTGTAGAAAACAGGCTACACTGGCGGTACTTCGGAAGAAATTGAAATGGCATGCGCAGCAATACAAGTGGACACTTTGGTCAGTGTTGCTCAAACACTAGTTCACCGTAATCAGAAGTGTCTAGATGCTGATGGTAACCACTTTGAGCTCCTCTTGTAATTGTAGAACGTGACTTGTATTCATCTTTTGTTATCCATATACATTGAGTATTACAATGTTAATACCATTTTTTCCTTTTTAAAAATATGTATACATTTTTTGTCACCCTATGTGTGTGTGTATATATGTGTGTGTGTGTAACACACACACACACACACACACACACACACACACATACACACAGGATATATACTGTACTGAGTATATTTATCCAGAAGAGTCTGGATTCCATAAGGGTGATTTGAGGGTGATCAGTGTTTTCAAAGTACCTGAGATACAGTGGTTGCTTCATTTCTTTCTTTAAAAAAATTTGACCCAGGAGGTGCAGAGTGGTGCACAAAATGCAGCAGCTGGACTTTACTCTTACCAGAGGAAAGGGAGAGACTGAGTGATGAAGAGCTACAGTGCGAATGCTCTGGCTGGGAAGGAAAGAAGGGGGCTGTGTCCATGTTTCCTGGCCCAAAACCAGCATGGTCTGAAAGATCAGCATACAGAACTGACCCCAAGGCTCAAGGCAGAATCCGTACCTGGGACAAACTTGAGAACAGAAAGGCAGAATCATGCCCAAGGTCCCTGTACCACCTCCAGAGCCATAGGAAGAAAACAAAGCCACAAATGCTCCTCCACCATAGACCTCTGCCCACTCAGTATCAACGGCAAAAACCAAAGAAGGTGCAGCAGTGAGGGTCCAGTGAGGCTGCCAAAATAAAGAGATGGAGACAGATGATCCATCAGACACAGAGCTCAAAGCAACGATTATGAAAATGCTTAAGGAACTGAATGGTAATTTCAACAGAGAGATAGCAAGCACTAAAGAAGACTTACAACTCATTATAAAGGACCAGAGAGAGATAATGACTATATTCACTGCAATGAAGAACAGAATAAGTGTCACTGAACTAAATAAAATAGAAGTGCAAAGCAGTGATTTGCAGGAAAAGCCAGCAGAAAACCCAGCTAGAACAGATAGAAACTAGGAAGGATTCAGATTCCTTTGGGACTATATTAAATGTAAAATTACTTGTATCATAGGTTTACCAGAAAGGACAGAGGAAAAGCAAGGGATCAAGAAATTATTTGAAGAAATAATGACCAAAAATTTTCCTAACCTGGTGAAGGAAATAGATATACAAGTCCAAGATGCACAGAGAATCCCAAACAAGATAATCCAAAACAGGAACACATTGAGGCACACCATAATTAAAATGGCAAAAGTTAAAGACAGACAATTCTAAAAACAGCAAGAGAAGTGTAAATAGTAACTTATAAAGGGACATCCATTCGACTCTCAGCTGATTTCTCACCAGAAACTTTACAGGCCAGAAGGGATTGGCAGAAAATACTCAACATGATGAAAACCAAGGATCTACAACCAAGAATAATGTATCCAGCAAGGCTAGCATTCAAAATGGACAGAAAGATAAAGAGCTTCTCAGATAAGAAAAGGCTAAAGGAGTTCTCACTACCAAACCAGTACTACACAGAATGTTAGAGGGACTTCTTTAAGATGGGAGGAGGGATGGGAGAGTAAGTAAAATAAGAGAAAGGGATGGAAAAATTTAGTTTGTTAACATAAAATTGAAAGCAACAAAGAAACAAAATTCATGAACAGTCAATAATTACCTAAGGGTAAGGGGGGAGGTGGGTGGGAGAGAAGGGACAGGGACACAAATATATGGTGAGGGAAAAAGAACTGACTCTGGGTGTTCAGCACATAATACAACACATAGAAGATGTAATCTAGAATTGTACACCTGGGACCTGTGTAATTTTTACTAATCAGTGTCACCCAATAAATTTAAAAAACAAAAACAAAAAAATTTGGTGTAAGGTTATTTCTGTCCATTTTCATAACTAATAGACTGGCACATTACTGGGGGAGTGAAGAAACTCATTCAGTTGTCATGGTGGAGAGCCAGCTGTGTCAGGCTTGTGATTAAAATGCTCCTTGAGGAGCTAGAGGAGCTTGTCTTCTAGTGGGAGGACAGATATGTGCACACACAAATAATTCTCAGGTAGTGTGGCAAGTGCTGTGTGAGCTGCTTGGGGAAGCAGGGGCTTCTTTGCATTGCCGGGGAAAGCTCAGGGAATGAGAGATGATCTACATTGTACAGGTGATGAGATGCTTTCCAAACTGAGAGATAGTGAGACATCATCATGAACAAAATTCATGGAGATGGAAACATGCAAGGTGTGATCTGCAGAATGGCAGGCTGTTCAGTGTAGTCAGAGGCCAGGGTGTGTTGACATCCACTTTTCAGGTATGTAATGAGGATTAAGTGAGACATGTATTGTTTGGCATATAGCCCTCTCACAATCAATAAAGACAGTATCCCTTTTCTGATTCTTGGACTTGAGGGCCCTTCAGGATTTTGAAACTGTATTATTTGTAATGACTTCTATGGATACTTTTTGGAAACTGTTAGAAATTTCCTCAGGTCAGCTTCTGATGGGAGGTGCCCATGAGTAAGTGATAGGTTGTAATGGTTTGTTAGCCCCTCTGGATGCTACTTTATGGTACCTTAATTGGAACTTTCCTGCATTAATATTTATCTTTTAGAAACCTAGGACTTAGAAATGGAGTCCACTTATCTTCAAAAGAACCTTGGGACATGTCTAACTCAAGGTCTCGCAGAAGTGGCAAGAATTCGCCCAGCGGATCCAATAGAATATTTAGCATTGTGGATTTACAAGTATAAGGAAAATGTTACCATGGAGGAACTGGTACGAAAAAATCTTCTTTTAGAAAATTAAAAGAGTAAAATAATTGGTCCAATTTTTCTGCTTTTTAATAAAGTTCAATGTTATCTTTTTCTACTTTAAAATAGTATGTTTATTATACAAAAACTTGGACAACATGAAAATATAGAAAGAAGAAAATTCCCAGAGAAAACCTCTATTTAGATTTTTAGATATTTTCTTTAGTCTTTTTTCTATAGATTTCTCTGGAGATTTTTAAACATAATTATGATAATACTCAATGAATAATTATAATTCTGTGCTCTTTATTCAAATAAAATATGTATTTCTCCAAATTATTATATGGTTTTCAAATGGATAGACTATAATTGGCTTAACTCTTTCCCCACTGTTGGTGATTATGATGCTTTCAAGATTGCTTTTGCAAATTGTTTAATCTAATTAGTCATATAATATTGTTTTTAAATAATGCTAGAGACAAAAGGAAATGGCAGACTTGGAGCGTGAAAGAGCACTGGCTCGGATTGAGCAGGAAATGATGGAGAAACTTAAAGCAGAGGAGCTCATGTTTCAGCAGGTGAGACAAGAGAGTTCAGAGGGGACTGGAAAGAGCAGTATCTACCTCAGTGTGGCACAACCCAAATGTTGAAAAACTCTCCACCTCTGGTTACTTAGATACGTTTTTCTTACATTAACACCTTCATGTTTATGTATGTGTCTCTTTGCTGGAGAAGCAGCAGCAGAGAGGTAGGAGGGAAACCCAGAGAGTGTGGCTCTCATACAAGCCAATGGGAGAAAGTGGAGGTCATGGTGAGACCTCAGTGATCAGCCATGTGTACTGTTGGTTGAATTCTCACTCAGGTCTGCAAAATGCTCATTTAGGCCACTGGTGTCTTTGGTGGGAGCAGTGCAGATGGAGTGAGGGATAACAGGGGAGATGATGAGTTTAGGTAATGCTCTCAAGGAGATTTTTAGGGAGGAGTTTTTTGTTTTTTGTTTGATTTTGTTTTTTGAACAAAGTGGATGGGGAGTAGTCGATGTTAAGAATTAGATGGATGATTTCTAGAGTCTGGACAAAAGGAAATTTTGTCTGGAACATAGGTTAAGCAGGGCATTTTTTTGATTCTTTGATTCAAGGAAAGAGGAAGGGTTGGCACAGGTACATGTGGATGTACAGGTTTTGAGGCACAAAGTTGACAACAGTTCTTGTATGACTTCCTTTTCTTTAGGAAGTAGGGACCATAATCATCTTCCAGGAATGAGGTGGTACGGTAGGAAGTGTGTGGAGAGTGGTGAAAGTTTAAGATGGTGGCTTTGGAGCATGGGAGAGAGTTGATCAGGGAAACCACGTTACTTGGTAGCATTGGGTCCTTGGGTCGAGTTAGAGACCAAGCATTGCTATCCGATTTGGTTTTTTGATTATGTGATTATTCTCCACTTAGACCTAGATGTCTGAGTGAAGATGTGGCAGAGGTAGACCCTTTGACTGAAGTAGGTTTGGGGTAGCAGGACTGGGGAGCTGACGGTGTTGGTAAGAGAATAGTTGGAGGGATGGGTCATGGAGTATGAACTTGCTATGAAAGTGACTTCTGGACTAATTTAATTTATAGCAAATACCTTCTCTATCCATCTCTTATCCATCCTTGATACTGGGGTAGAACATTTAGATGGATATGGCTGTGCAAAACTTTATAGCTTCTGAATCTCTTTTTTAGTCATTTGTCTTATTCTTATGAGGAAGTTGCGAAGTATTGAGTTGAATATGAAACAGTCAACCAGACAGGCCCATGTCTGCTGCAGTAGCCCCAGCTCTGAGTGAGGACTTGCCTTTCCTCTTATGGTTCCTGTGGTGTCAGTCCCCCATCTATCAGAGTAAGGAGAACATCTCAGCTTTGCGCTTCCCCAAGACAATTACACTACAAATCTACTTCATCTACTTTATCTTGCTTAGATAAAATTTGGCACTACTAGAAATAAAACATTTTCTAGTGTCATCTTGGCCAGTGAATTAATCCACTATGCACTGAACTCTAAGCATTGTATTGAGATTGGAAGATATAATGATACCCTATAGAAGATTTGTATGGCAAGATAAGGAATAGATTGGTGGGTGGAAGTAGATGAGAGAAGGAGAAGGGACAGATGGAGAGATGGGCCAACAGAGAATAGCTTAAGAGAGCATGAGGCTGAGATGAAGACCCCTGAGTCAAGTGAACTGGGTGTCCAGGACTCTCGTAACCAACCTGTTGATTGCAAGAGCAGTCGTCCTCAGAGAACTACTGGCTTGAAATTTCTTACAATTTTAGGCACTCTTCAGCAAGCCCAGGTCCTTGTGAACAGGGTAGTATTTTAAGTTTTATTGCTGTTTTCTACGTAAGAGCTTATTTTGGAAGTAGGGCCTTTTTGTTTATTTGTTTGAATATCTTTCTAATCACTTTACTTCCTTTGAGGGAAGAAAGGAATTGGAATTTGAAAGTTTCCTGAAAAATGTTAAGAAACAGGTATGTTGACCAATGTGGTTAGCATTTAACAAATGCACTTTGCACTATTGTTGAGATTAGTTATTTCACTTCCTCTGCCAATATCTGAAAGTTTGTTGAATGATTCATCTACCTGCCCCGTCACTTTTACCTTAGTGGGGATAGTATAGGAATACAAAGGAATTACCTTTAACAGCCTTTTGTGAATAAATATTAATCACTATTACCTCTTTATTTGTAAAAAAATGTATTAGTTTTAAAAATTTATTTAAAAAATATAGTTTTAAAATGCTCTTGATAGGATGAGCCTATTGATTTGTTTATGGTGTGGCACTGGATTGATGGTGAGAAATTACTTTCTAGCTTAAGGGTTGGCAAACTCCTTCTGCAAAGGTAGACATTCTAGAGGCAAAATTGAGGATATTATGTAAGTATTACAGTGAATTATGTCGCTATAGCAAGAAAGAAAACAAATTTCCACAAATGTTTTGTTGATGCAATAAGTAATGATAATAATAACAGATTGTTTTTATAATACAGACTCTCTAAAAAGGATTAAATTCTTTATTTAAAGATAACATTTCACTTAGTCGGAGTTCAAAATTAACATTTCCTACCATCAAAATTGATTGACAAGTTTTATCTGTTAATGCTGATCTGAAATGAGATTTTATGTTTCATCTTTGAAAATATCTTTTCATATATAGGTCCTGCCAAATATTGATATCAGTCCATCTGCATATAAGATGGAGCATATTCATCTCTTGGAAGGCATTTGTAGAATTTTGTTAGATTTTTCTCTTGATATTTGCCTGAGAACATCTCATTACCATGTAGATTAATCACTTCCAATTGGAGGTTGGTACAAGCTTCTCAGTTACACAGTTAAATGGATTTTGAAATATGGAAATTTCCTTTGTACTTACATTGAGGCTTAAAACACTCAGAACTATAGTTTAAGCTCAAAATATATATCTGCTACAAATTCGTGTGAGAATGGAGATCTAGTTTCTTGTTTCAGCTTTTTTTTTTTTTAATAGCACTGGAAATGTATAAAAGCAACTTGATGATATGATTCAAACATTAACTATTGTTGCAATGATTTTCCTGCAGTTTAAGTTTTATATATACTTGCTCTTTTGTCTTATAATTTTAAGTTGAATTGATCAAAAAACATTATTAAGTCTGCAGCAAAAGCTAATTTCCAAAGCCAGTTAATGTTTGATGATCGTGGTTGAGATTGTTCTTATTCAGAAAAATTTCAGTGTTGGGCCTGAGCTCAAAAATTCACAACAAAACATTGCCACTGTTCAGCCCTGAAACTGCTGTGTGGGAGGGCAAGTCCAGATTCATTCAGCTTCTATTTTTGACAGAAGTTCACAGAATGATGGTTAAGTTCATCAGAGTGAACGAAGGACACTGTTGACACTACTGGCTTAGTAACACATGATAGATTCAAATCTGCTCTGCTGAGGAGCTGCTGCTGGATAACACAGTGAATGCTCACAGGCTTTAAACGCTGTGTTTTCACAAGCGTTGTAAAGCTGTCCCACTAAGCCTTTTTCTGTTCCGCACGTGTTTTTATCACCATCAGTGTTAACACATCTTAGTGGATTTCACTTCTGGTTGTACTGAATTAGTGTTTCTCAACGTCTTTGAAAATATTTTTGCTTGTAGTTGTCCCATGACGACTATTCATAGAGGCTGATTTTTCAGTCACTTCAAACTCAGTGTTGACCCCTTGAATAAACAACAACTGAGCAGTGTTGGGAACGCTTGTCTATTCATCCAGCGGCAAGGAAAACCTTCAGAATCATCTGTCTTGTATTTAATTGACTATTGATGTTACCCCCAATATCATCAACTCTTTGAGCAACTAACTGTTCTTACCCAAAGGCTGATGATCTTAAATACGCTTATGTTTTCCTGGATGCTGAAATCAAACTTGTTTTAATTAAATCACCATTGGAAAATGTGTTTCTTTGCTTGACTAACAAATGAGCCATTTGGAATTTACTTTTCTTGAAGCCTCATTTTCATTTTTAATTTTTGTGAAGAAATTCTGTGTGATGAAGTAATTCTATTTTAAAATTTTTAGGGAGTTCCCTGGTGGTGTAGTGGCTTAAGGCTTCGGCGCTGGCGCTGTCAGCGCTGTGGCCTGAGTTCGATTCCCAGCCGGGGAGCTACCCACATACCAAAAAGCAAAAAAAAAAAAAAAAAAAAAATTTTTAAATATCTCTGACCTTTGCTTTCATGTGAGTTGAGAATATTGTGATGAGTGCTTAGCCTGGTAATATTGATATTTATTATTTGTATTCTTTATATGTATTCTTTATGTATATATATGTATTCTTTGAGTACAGTGCCACTGCTTAATAAACATCATACTTTGCCATGTAATTTGATAATTAAATAATCCATTCTCCACTGTGTCTTAAAAGGCAACATTCAAAACCCACTTCTTGTTTTAACATGATGGATATGCACTGACAAAAAAGAAAGTCACAATGTAGTGATATTGTGGCACTCACTCCAAGATTGTTCAGTTGTAACCGTGTCACTGTGACTGGTAGTGTGC
>PVJL010014927.1:0-26133 GCA_004026885.1 Lyroderma lyra | reverse complement strand
GAAAAAATAAATCTAAAGTATATATGAAAAAAAATTTCATTATATTAAATCTGAAACGGTGGGTTTCCCGTTGTCCGGTTGTACTCATCTGTGGACCCTGGTCTGAAACGGTTGCTACTTGGATAAAAGAAGGTGTCGCTTGCTCAGACATCTCCTTTTCAATGGCAAATTCCAGAACAAAACCAAGTTGAACTTTTTTCTGAAGGACGTTAGTGGTTACTCACGAATTCTGTACACAGATGGCTTTCCGGTTTTACAGCAACAGTAAGTCTTGCTTTGATATGCAAAGTCTCTGAAAATATATCATCCAAGTACCAGTTCCAAAAAAATGTATGCAAATCTATTCCAGTTCTAAGTGAGATGAGTCCAAGGCCTGGGAAAGTCAAGGTGTGAGGAGGCTGTGGGCGCAATTAGGGGAGCCAAAGTCAAGAACCCCATTCAAACACAGGTCACAGAAAGGTTGAAAAATCAAATATAATGATTAAGAAGTTATTCATAGAATTATGAAGGAGTAATAGTAGCATCTGGAACCCCGCGTCACACCCGGATTAGGCAGAAGCGGGGGAGGAAGCACTCTACATTCCCCGTCACACGCAAGCAGGGGTTCGACCGACGGGTCTCCACTCAGGTCCTTACAGTAAATAAAGCTTTCTCCCCTACACAAACGGAACTTCCTCAACACTGGAAAAAGGAAAAGAAAAGGGACAGAAAATTATGGAAGGGGTGAGGCCCGTAAACCTCGGATGTGTAAAACAGCATGGCAGAGACCTGTCCAAACGTTGCGGTTAAAATGGAGAATCAGTGTTTGCACCAGTTTAAAAATGAAGACTCTGAGAGTTATTAAGAACAAGATCCAAACATTAGCTGTTTCTAAGGGAAACAAAATGTAAAAAAGAAAGAAAAGTGGAGCTATATGTACTAGGCAACCACAAATGCACAGAAATAATAATTTAAGGTAAATTTAAACTCACGACAGAAAGGAAAGCATATAGGAAAGAGCATCATTGTCATTATTAATACTTAAAATTCTTAAAGAAATGATCAAACACATAGGTGACAATTCCAGTAACATGTCAATGAATCAAACACTTAGAAACAAAGTTCTGTGAGGATTACATCTCTCGGTTTTTGACAGACGAAGATAAAGCAAGGGGGGAAAAGCCCTGAATATCAGAACTGAGTCAGTATCTACCGATCTAACTTCATATGCACAAAGTGGACATTGTGGAATTGCTGCAAAAAACTTGAGCCAACGAGAGGCTAATCAAAAATTCTAAATTCCTTTTTAAAAAAGGAATTATAAAGGTCACGCATTCTTCAAAAAATGCAATAAAACCAGAAGTTAATAGTGAAAATTTAAGCAAACCGAACAAATTACTTGTAAATGAGGTAGATTTATTAAATAATGAATGAAAATAAACCAAGCATTACATCTATGAAAGTAAGAAAAAGATGAGAAAACAGGAGAAGGATATAAAAGAAAGATACTAGCAGAAATTATAGACAGGGAAAACAAAAATAAATTCAGAAATCAATTAATAACGTGATGATCTGGGGGAGAATGGCGAATCAAGAACATGAAAACCACGAAGGAAACCAAAGCAAACATGAACAGACGGGACCACATCCAACTGAAACCATCAACAGCCACAAGCAAAAGGAGGAAACTGGACCCTTATCTTATGCCAGACCCCAAAATCCACTCAAAATGGGTTAAGATGGGGGTGTCCAACCTTGTGGCTTCCCTGGGCCACACTGGAAGAAGAAGAATTGTCTTGGGCCTCACATAACATACACAAACACGAATGATAGCTGATGAGCTAGAAACACACACACACACACACACACACACACACACACGATCGTGTTCTAAGAAAGCCTACGAGTTTGTGCTGGGGCACATTCAAGGCCGTCTGGGCTGCGGGTCGAACAAGCTTGGACTAAGACTTAAATTTGAAACCTCGAAACCTAAGTCTCCCAGAAGAAAACACAGGCGTAAGCTCTTCGACATGGGTCTTGACAATTAAGTTTTAGATTTGCCACCGAGAACAAAGGCAACAAGGCAAAAATAAACAGGTGGGGCTACATGAAACGTAAAAGCTTCTGCACAGCATGGGAAACCATCGACACATGAAAGGGCAACCTGCTGAGTGGGAGAAAGTGTGTGCAAACCTCGTACTCCATAGGCGGCTGATAGCCAATCTACATAAGGACGCACACCATTCAACAGTAACCACCCCCCCAAAATAACTTCTTTAAATGGGCAGAGGACCAAAATAAACATTTTTCCAAAGAAGACGTACAAATGGGCAAAAGGTACATGAAAAGGTGCCCAACGTCACTATCGAGGGCGTGGAAATCAAAGCCACAGTGAGGTAGCACCTTGTGCCCGTTAGAAGGTTGGTTATTCACGACAAGACGCAGAAAATTCTGGTGAGGACGTGGGGGAAAGGGAACCCTCGTGCGTTCTTGGTGGAATGCACACTGGTGTAGCCACCATGCCAAACAGTATGGAGGTTCCTTAAAAAATAAACCATAGAGTTGTCACACGACCCAGCAATACCACTTCCGGGTATGTACCCAAAGGAGACAAAACCGTCACCTCCAAAAGCTTTCTGTACTGTCACGTTTATAGCGCCGTCACTCGCGACAGCCAAGGTATGGAAACAACCTACGTGTCCGCTGATGCACGAATAAATAAATACAGATGTAACACATACACACAAAGAAATACTACCCGGCTGTGAAAAACAAGGCGGTCCTGCCATTCGCGACAGCTGGGCGAAACAGGGGGTATCCTGCCAAGTGAAAGGAGCCGGACAGAGAAGGGCCAGGACGGGGCATCACAAATCTGTGGAATCTAAACAAGAGAAGTGGAGCTCCCAGAAACAGAGCATGGAGACGTGGTCGCCAGGGCTGGGGTTTCGGGGATATAGGGAGAGGGTGATAAAAGGCACCTCTCCCTAAAAAGAAAATGGAACCAAAAAGAAGCAGGGGAAAACGATGACCTTAGAAGGTTTAGATCTAAGAAGACTGAGCTCTGAGGCACTGATGTAAAACGTGGCGACTCCTGGAATACAGGACTGCATAATTCAAACCTGCTAAGAGCGGACGACTTCAATCTTCTCGCCAAAATAAAAAAGTAGACGTGTGAGGTGACGGCTGTGTTAATGAACTTGATGCATACGTATGTGGAATCATCATACTGTACCCTTCAAGTACCTTACAATTTTGTTAGTTATACCTCAGTAAAGCTGGGGGTGGGAGAGAAAATGGAACCAAAAAGAAGTAGGAAAATAAACGACCTTGATTGGGCCCCCCTATCTGTTTTATTTGTGAGGTTTTTCTTTTTTCCTTAAATGCTCCATCTTTAAACAAAACCCAACTTTTAGGGATCGATGAGTCCCTATACTATGACTTGTTTCAAAACTTAGAAAAATATAGAACCAGTATATTGGATGAAACTAGCACACTCGACTATCAAAATCTAAAAGAGAAAGAAACTTTACAATAAAAACGTTTCCCTTAAGAGGATAGGTGTGAAAACATTCTAAGTAAAATGACAGGAAATCACGTTTAAGACACATGAAAAGAACTGTAAGTCACGAATTCCTAAGTTGGGTCGTCACACAGCAATCCACAGACTCCATGAATAGGTGTAAAAACAGAAGCTTCAGGTGAAATGGAATCGAAAGCCATCTTCTTTCCCGTGATGAAAAAATCTACCCGTAGATCTGACCGCCGGCCGGGTTAGGTACAAAGCCCAGAGATGCCACCTTAAAGTCAGCACTACGTGAGACGTCACACGGACCTCCAGCCCCGAAGACACGCTGCTTTGCCCACGTGTCTTCCTGCCATGAGTCACCCTTTTCTGGGACGGGAGGTGTTAATGGGTCTGTGCTTCTGGGGTCAGGAGCAAATGTCACTTCCTTCTCCTCCGAGGCACTTGTCCCCTCACCGCTGTCAAGGAACAGACAGACCTGTCTCTACTGCTGCTGCTTCGTCCTGGTCGCACCCTCTGAAGACGGCATGGAATGTGACAGGGTGGCCTTCATTTTTGCTTCTAGAAACTGAGCCCTCCTGGACAGGTTTGGGTCAGCGTCACAGTTCCCTAAGAGGATGTGGACAGGGACGTGGGCTCCCCTGAATCCTTCTGTATTTGACCGTCCCAAGACGGGAGCCGAGAGAATTTCTAGAACACGTTTCTCACCCCCATTGCCTCTGTGCTCTGAACAGGCAGGCCTTGAACGTCAGTGCCCCCGTCTTCAGGCTGTTTTACAGTTCCAGACAGAGACCGCAGCACGCGCCCCACGCCCAGCAGCACGGAAGAAAATCCGACGCTTCCAAACCCGAAGCCCCTATTTGTCCTCCCAGCCCGACAGCCTCCACGGAACTCGTAAGAAAGCGACCGCTCCTCGGTGACGAGGGGCCTGCCTGCGCGGTGCGCGCCCACTCGGCCACGCTCCTCCACGGGGCTGCTCACAGACTCCCCGCTCTGACGCCCGCCACCTTGAGCTCCTCTCTTCTCGTAGCAGCCCGGGTGGCCGTTCGCCGAACGGATGGAAAAGGGAATTCTGAGGTGCTGGAGGTCACCCTGAGGTGCTGGAGGTCAGATTTCCTGGGAGGTCAGAGGTCAGGTTTTCTAACAAGGGAGACGGTCATCCCTGTGGGCGCGTTCCTGTTGGGCTGGACAAGAGTGTCCATGGGATGCGTGGGTGGTAAGGGGGTGGGCAGGAGGGGGTGGAACGTGCGGAGACTCTGCCAATGCTCCCTGCCTCGTCGGAGAGAGGGCCCAGGGAGAGGGCGGCACTCACGGAGGCGAGCTGGAAGGGCCCGCTGGGGACCGGACGGACGTGAGGTCTCGGGGTTCCCTTCCACGGGCAGATTTCAGGTGAGGCGGAAGGAGAGCTGCCTGCAGTCAGGGTCACGGGCTGAGACGGCTGCCCTGCAGACCCTTTTCCTGGAGAGCTTTGGGGACAGAGCAGCTATCCGGCCATTCAGAATGGGCTGAAGGCTGGGCCTCCTGCGAGGGGACCGGTCAACTCCACGCCCTGTTTTATTTACGGTTCAGAGAGTCTATGACATGAACAAAGTCAAGAGCGAGCTCTGCAGCCACTCGGCTCTAACCGATACGCTTCCCCTTACACGGCTAGGCCAAAGCCAAGTTCTCAGGGCAGCTTCATGTCTGGGTTTAGCCAGGTTGCGGTTACAAATGTCAGCCCGCGTCGCTCGTCGCTGCTTCTGGATGGGAGAGTGTGGAGGGCAGTGCTGGGAGAGGAACCGGCGCCACCAGGGGCCCCTCGCTGTCTTTGCTGGACGCGTGGGATGCATCCGCCAGGGCTCCTGTTTAAATGCGCAGCTGCGCTGTAGAGGGACAGTGTTTACCTTCCATTATGAGGAAGCACGTCGCTGTTTGCGTTTGATTACCTAGAGCGTGTCTACCAGTGGGCACAGTCTCTCCAGGTTTAGTAATGAATGGCCCCTTGTGCATCTTTGCAAAAACAGAACAGGATGCGGGAGAGGCCCAGGAAGGAGGCCCGTGAAAAGCAAAGGATAAAAATCTGCTAGATGATGCATCGGAGGGATTCTCATTTCCCCTGACCCTGATCTTCAGCCAGAGCATGACAGCGACAAGGAGATGCGCAGACAAAGCTGCTTTCACCTGTCTATTCGTAGGGGGAAAAATCATGTTTTCTGCCATTAACAATGCTGTGACCTCCATGCTTATGAGAAGCAGACACTCTCTCCCCCGCGAGCAGTTAACGTATTATCTCTCAGAAAAACCTCCCCTCACCTCTCACGCAGAGCGCTGGGCCAGCACGCACGGGGCCCAGGGTGAGGCCGGGCCACGGGCACAGCCGTATGCAAGAACTTTCTGTACTAATCTCGGGCAGGGTAGCAGCGAAGAGCAGGCGAGACCGGAGGTGCCGGTAGAGGGGACCGGACCGCACACATGGGAAGGGCTTGCTGTGCGCACCCGCCTTCAGGACAGGGACGCCGAGCAGCTCTGCACCTGACCACGGGATCCACGCAGCAGACGAGAGGGCAGCTGTCGGGCCCTCGTGCACTGACGTGAGGGCTGGAAGTATTACTCTTGGGGCTAGTTCCGGGGCACAGAGTCCCAACAGAGTCACCCTGGGAGTGGGGAAGGCTGCCGGGCTCCTCTCACTGGGGGTGTGGCGGGCGTGCAGTCTCCGGCTTCTGGGTCCCCTCGGCTCTCTGTGCTGGTGGGGAGGCCAGTGGCCCAGGGTTGGCTTTTCCGTATCAGTTGAAGGAATATGAGAGATGCATGTGGTCGAGTACCGAGACCAGAGGCCCTACCTGGCCTGATGGACGTCACCGACATGATGTCATGCGTGAGTGAACGAAGAACCTCGCGAAGTGCCATTGAGGCTGGAGGCTCGCTGCTGCTGCCCACCCGACCCCCCATCCCCTCACTGTCCCCCCATCTCAGTCACTGCTCCCCCCAATTCCAGGCGCCTGGCAGGTCCATCCGTCCACTCACACCCTGCTGGTCATCCTGCGTCAGAGGGGAGGTGAAAGAAGACCGGATTACTGCAGGCTGAGGTCAAGGCCGTGGCCTCTCTTCTCTCCATTCATAAAACACGTCAGGTGCTCCCGTTTACGGAGCCAAATGCAAGACGTTTCAGATGCGCACTGGATTAGCCCTTTTCCAAAAGGAACGGAAAACTGCTCATGGATGACAATGCCACTAAGCTTTCCAGGGGCCACTCAGCTGAGGACATGTGATCCGGGGACGGCAGGCACGCACCTTGGCCAGGTCCACCTGCACACGCACCTGCACGTGCACGGGCAGACATGCACACGCTGACCAATCATGGCCAGGCTTTAAAGAGCACGCCTTCACTCACGTCTGAAGTTCCGCCTTACTCCAAGGGAATGTGCGAGGGCAAGTCTTCCCCGGCACAACGTCTGGGTGGAGGAAGGACGCACAGGAGGACTGTAAGAGACTCAACCTGTTCCGGGGAGGACCATTCCAGAGTGGGAAACCCAACCTACTGGGGGGCGGGGCCGTAGACAGGCGCAGGGAGGGCGGGCCCGTAGACACGCGTAGGGAGGGCGGGCCCGTAGACACGCGTAGGGAGGGCGGGGCCGGTAGACAGGCGCAGGGAGGGCGGGCCCGTAGACACGCGCAGGGAGGGCGGGGCCGGTAGACAGGCGCAGGGAGGGCGGGCCCGTAGACACGCGCAGGGAGGGCGGGGCCGGTAGACAGGCGCAGGGAGGGCGGGCCCGTAGACACGCGCAGGGAGGGCGGGCCCGTAGACACGCGCAGGGAGGGCGGGCCCGTAGACACGCGCAGGGAGGGCGGGGCCGGTGGAGGGAGGTTTCCGCGTTTCTCTAGCTTCTCCTGCAGCCATCAGAAATCCGAGTGGCCAAACTACATTAAAACGCATCAGTCTCGTTAACGCAGCGCTCTCTGCCACATGTCACGTGTGGCTGACGCCCCTGCCTGCCCCGCCGTGGTCGGGCTCTTTGGGGAAGCTGGGGCCTGGCTCGGAGCTCGCAGCTGTGGATGGAGTGGCGCCGGAACGGCCCACGGTGAGAGCTCTCCTCCAAAGCATCGCCCGCCTGGCATTTCTCCTACCACACGGCGGGAGAAGGCGCGCTTCCGGTCGGAGTTAAGTGACAACCGACATTTGGTTCACTTCTTAGAGACTGATGTGTGTGAGGCTCCTTTATAGGGCCCTGTGCTCCCACTCGGAGATTAAAATGAGCCTCTGCAAAAACCACAGGGACGAGGCATAAAAGCAGTGAATGCTAAACCTGTCCCATGCTCAGCTGACACCTGGAAAGCACACTGTGTGTTGGTGATAAGACTCAGGTCACCGAACGCCATATGCGAAGCCTTCAGGTCCTGTGGGTTGGTTTTCTCTATGTTCAAGTTTGAAAGGAATATAAATGCTCCATTAAATCCGCCCTAAAAGTGCAGAGCACGGCTGCTGCGTCATTAAGCGAACAAGGCAGCCCTTTCTGTGTGACAGAGCCATCATCTCGTGAGGGACAAATTGGGAGAGAGAGGCAGGGGGAAGAGATGTGTGGAGCGCGGCCTCAACACGACAGGCAGATGGAAGTCGGAGCTCTTTCATAAATCCCTTTTAAATCACATATTTTATCTCACTTTTAGAAGAAAGATGCAAATTCTTTCTGAGGCTCAGGAAGAGGGTGCTATCCCCAAACTCCCACTCCGACACCCACATCAAAGTCACCGTCATCACCACTGCCACTGTGAGCGAGAAGGGAAGAGAGGCAGGGACAGAAGTCATCCTTCATGACAGTAAACAAAGCAAGTTTAGCTTGTCACAGCGAATGATGAATGGCTACCTATCACTTTGCCAAGGACAGAGGAACCGAAGACTGTGTATCAATTGTTATAATTTTAAGGTTGAAAGATAATAACTTGGCAGAAATGGAGCAGACTGTATCAAAATCCCCTCTGAAAATGTGATTACACATAAAAATCCATAAAAACGTACAAAGTGATAGATGAACCGAAACTAAACAAATGCAGTTTCTTATCCTTTTGGAACTGAGCAGAAATAGCATATGTAGAAAGAATGATTTTATTTTGTATTTTTAAAAGAAATATTTGGAACTTAACTGAATTATACTTCTGGTGGGAATAGAAATTTTCAGATGGAATATCAAGTTTTACTTTCAATTGAATTCTATATTGAGGAAATAAAGAACGAACCATCAGTGAAATATTAGCAATAAAGTTGACACATTTCAATAAACAACTAAAAAAGCTGAACTAATATAAGCTAGCACACTTTCTCCCCAAATTCTGCTAAGCCCAAAGGGTGTCTATCAGCTATTCCAGACAATTATGATAAGGAAATCATCTTGGCTCTATTCTAATTAAATCAAGTTCGTATCCGGTATTTATTTCTTGAGATTCTTAAATAAAAATTAAACGCATATTTTTGCGGCTTCTATGATAAATCTACTCTGTCCCTCGCATCTTCAATTTCATGTTATTAATGAATCTGGAACATTTATGTAGAGGTTCATCTCATTTTGCTTGTCCTTAAAAGTTATGAAGTTAATACCAATTCTATACATCCTAGCTACCCAATATATACTATTTTTTATTCATTCAAAGTTATTTTATTCCAGTTGAGTCTTCAGGAATTTCATAATGCCCCCATTAGGTATATTTAACCAACAGTAAACTATAATAAGATATGCCAAATTTTTTTTTGCATTTAGAAATACTCCCCCCCCCCGCCAATTGTATTTCTTTAATAATTATGACTGATGGGGGAAATGCCCTTTTCTCCTACAAATCTTGAAAAGCTTGTGCCAGAAGTCTTTAGTCTGTTTTCCACTCGCGACTACCAAGCAAAAAGGACACCACTGCGTAATACAGGTGGGGTATTGTCTTTTCTCTGCAACCTGAGTAAAGCGTATTGTAAATCCAGTGGCATGATTTTCAATATGCAATCTCAGTGTGTGATTTGTATCAGCTTGGCTCAGGAGATGTACAGGGGCGGGTGAGCCTCGTGCCAATCAAACGCTCGTTTGAAACGGCCAGGAGGAAGAACAATGTATCAGCTGCACAGGTCAGCCCGGCTTCCGGCTGGCTGTTTCCGTGTCAGCCTTGGGAAAAAGGCTGGCCAAAGGACAGAGGGCACAAAGAGTGACAGTGAGGGACAGGTGACTGGATGGAGGTTACGGGCCGGAGAAATGAAGGCCGAGGAAGGGAGAGGTGGAGGGATGGACAAGCCTGTGGATTGCTGCTCGTTTCCTTACTGCATGACGACTCTAATACCTTGGTTAAAGACCCGCGCCCGCTGTGTAAGCTTCTGCCCCTCGGCTGGTCCGGTTCCTAATAAAAGAGACCCGGTGGGAGCAGGCAATACCCTCGGAGCATGGAGGTGCCTGTTCTAAACAGTCTGCCCTGCAAGTCACCTTACGAAACACCTTGGACAGCATCCAGCTTGAGAGGCACAGAACACCTAGGAACACAAGACGCTGTCACGGGGAAAAATCCCTGTTTGCTTAGCAAAGACAAGGCAAGCCATTAATAGTTTTATTACTAATACCGTCACCCCAGGGGCTACCAAATTAGGTTTACTTATTTATTTTAAGCCCAAGCTACTGAATGCCATGCTAACACACAAGGTACAGCCCGTATTACAAATGAATAACTTCATTAAAAGGCATTGATTTTGCTCATTGGCGGCTGCAAATTTTATTAAATATTCATGGTAACATTTTCTATTTTTTATACCACTCATGAAACTGTTATGAGCGCTCTGGAGCAGCCTTGGATTTTATGACGAAACCTGAGGCCCCGCAAAGTACTCACGTACGTACGGCAGCGGCCGGCCCGGTGCCACGCGTGTGCGTGCACAGACGCGCGCTCCGTGAGGAAGGCTGCCGCGACACGGGTGAGAGCGACACGCACGCAGCTGACGTCTGCGCTCTGGTTTCACCGCCACCAAGGGTCCCCGGCATCTCTCGGAATGAGTGCCCCGTGAGGTGAGACCTCAGCCCTCTTCCCCACGTGTGTTCTCCTCCCCCAGATTCTGTACGTGTCACACACAGCACAAGACGTCACTCTAGGGAGCGCGTCGTCTCACATGCGGCACGTCCTCGACGGCAAGCGGTGTCACTGAGAAGACAAAACTCTCCTCTCTCCTCAGCCCGTGTGCCCAGGAAGCCGGGGGCCACGCGCCAGGAGGGAGCCTTTAAGAGTCCGGCAGGAGTTTGCTGCTGTTGTCGTTTCCATGGTTTTCTTTCTCATGTTTTTAAAGAGACAGCGCAGATCTGGACTTGTATCAGCCCAGATGGGCCCGCAGCAACCCTGACCTCGCTCCTCTCAGCTCTTCATGGGGACCATGAACGTCCGCAGTCAGCTGACAGCTGTGCGAAGCGAATCGGGTGACACATTATTTGGAATGGTTTTCCATGATTTGGAACATTTCACTTTGAATTTCATGACACGTGCAGCAGAAGATCCCCGCTTCGGACTTCTGAGGGGACGGGCTTCGCTCTGTATGTCCAAGTCCTTTGGGGACAACTGAGAAGTTCATTTGCTGAAGTCACTTCCTGACTTCACCTCCAAGGTCAGAGGGGCAGGCCAGGCCTCTGAGTCTTTCCCAAACTTGGCCAACTTCCTTTGGAATCCGGTCAAAGCAACTCGGACTTGAAAACAACACTTGAGCACTATTAAGTGCTTGCCCAGAAGGTTCCACTCATTTCCCACATAGTTCGCACACGCCCTCACAGGGAGACGGGCACAAGGTGCGCTTTCCGAGGGGAAACACTCCACAGGACAGCCACTGGACGTTTTCTACAACGAGGAGGCAAGAGCACGGCAGGAGATCTCTAACACGCAAGCTCCCACGAAATGCAAGATGCTGTCATAAAACTCCCACGGAAGGTGCGGTGCAGAAATCAGTTTACTCACTTCTGCAGTGACGAGGGACCCAAGTATGTTTATTTCTGCATCTGTTATTCTGGGTACCCCCTCCCCCAGTTTATCTGACACCCCCATCTCGATCAATCAACATCAGGGGTTGTGCGTATGTTTTTCTGCAAACTTGCAGGTAGGCCAGTGACATGCAGTCCCTTTCCGTGGTGTCCTCTCCTAATGGCGAGTGCCCAGGAGCAAACAAGACAAACAAAGTGAAGAAACCCCCAAGCACCCCTCCCAAGGAAGCCCAGTGCTAGGGCCCAGGGCACGCGCTTTGTACGTCTGACAGGTTTGGGAAGAAAAGGGTGTCCCCAGCGGGGCTGAGGGTGAAGGGGGTCTAGCCGGCCCTCCCAGGGCATAAATTACATCTGCATCTTGGCTGCGTCCCTGGGGAGACGATGCATTATTTATGGTGCAACCGCAGGCGGGGGCGGACTGGGGTGTGTTCTGCCTCGTGTTGACTCCGGGCCGCTGTGCTCCCGAGACCAGCAACGTCCAGAGGGAAAGGACAGGGCTGGAGGCAGCCAAGACGCACTGACGGCAACGAGGCAGGACGTCACCTTTCACTCTCCGGGGACTGTTTTGGGGTTGGCACGGCTGCCACGTTGCTCTGGGTCGGCCTGGGACACGCCTGGGCGGGGGTGCTGGGCAGGCACTGGGCTGAGGCCGGCCCGGACTTAGGGCTGGAGCCTTAGAAACGGAAGTAAGACGATGCTCAAGGATCTATGGAAGGGATGTGGCTAGTCTGGAACCTTCTGCTTCTGGGCTCTGGTCTGAGTTCAATCCCCACCCCACCCCCCACACGCGTGTATGTACAATTACATACGTGTGTGTATATGCAGTGCTGAAACAGCTTTAAGTTGCAAATCAGAAGAACTGAGGTTCAAGTACGAATTCCCTAACGCCTCTCAGTGACTCACTGGCACTCGGAAGCCACTGAAGCAGACCCGCGCGGAGCCCCTTCCGCGGGCGCCATCTCGCCTGTGGACACGTCGTTTGTGCCCTGACGCTCACACTCCTTCAACGCGGGAAACAAAACAGAGCAAAACCACTGTGTACAGGGAAGATCTAGATGCACGTGCCCGGGGACCGCTGACCCAGCTGCCCGTCAGGGCGACGTCCCTCCATGGCTCGTAGTTGACTTTCAAGAGCCCCAAAGGGAAAAGGCATGGCGAAGGGATGCATCACGGAGCAGGGGTGGACGAGACAGAAGGAAGGGGACCAGGAGGCCAGAGACTGACCGGTCTGTCATCTCTCCGAAAACCAGGAATTGCAAGGTGTTTTGTCCGACGTTCCGAGACAGAGAGAGAAATTCTGTCCTCAATGGGGCAGGCAGGACCATCTTTATTTCAACTGGTTCGGGGATTAGTTCACCTGACTTCACGGGAAAGCTAGCAGACTCGCGTGGGCATTCTCTCTCCCTGGGCTTCAAAGCCCTTCCCAGAGTTTACCTAGGCCCACCTCGTCCAAGGGGACAGGCTGGTTTAGCATCTCATTTGACCACGACAGAAAGGAAGGGGCTGAAAAATTGAAAATGGTTGCTGTCCTAGATAGACAGAAAGATTGAAAATGGGAGAGCGATGCAGAGCTTTATGTCGCCGTTTTATTTATCCTGATGCTGGTATGTCTTCCCGCACGAATGACTCGTATCTGCGCGGTAGAGATGAACTGGTTGTCCAGTCTGGAAGGACAGAGCTAAGCCTGGGGCATACCGAGCGGCCTGCACGTGAGGAAGACCCCCAGGCCCATTCTTCCCTTCTCCTACTCCGAGCCTTTTACTCAGGTACAGAGCGCACACGCCACAGGGGAGGAGTTCTTGGCTCTCTACGCTTCCTAAAACACAGAGGGGAGAGCTTGCTTATAGGTGAAGGCAGGGCAGGAGGCGGTAGGAAGCAGGCCGATGGACACTAGGAGAGGCTCGGTCCAGGGGCGGGTTGGCGGTCCCCTGTCCCACCTGCTCCTCTGCGATGTGACCTTGCTACCCCTCCAGCACGAGGTGGAGTTAACTGCCCCGCCCACTCCCATCTGCTGGGCTCTGGGACTGCGCTGACCGACAGAAGACCGTGGACAGGGCACCGGCATTTCTGGGCACGCCCCTGAGCTGGCCTGCTAGCTTCAGCTTCCTGCCTCCCGGAACATTTTCCCTCGGCCTGCTGCCTTTCAGAACCGAGTGTTGGGCTGCGAGAGGGGCCACCGGGAGGGGCTTTTGTCTTGCCCCAGCTCCCAGCTGATGGCCAGCCACCGAGGCCGCCATCTTGGATGTCTCACTCATCAAGACCTCCAGGGACGGTCGCTCCAGCCCAGCTCTGACGTCAGTGACATGAGAGAGCCCAGTGAACCCCCGGTGAACCCACGGCACCACGAGAGCTGACAACCAACAGTCGGAAGCCACTCTTCTGGGGGTGGTATGCGAACCAGGAACAGCTCAGTGGAATGGGCACCAAGATACAGAGACGGGGGCCCAGCTTTGTCAGGAGGAAGGCAGGAGAGACAAGACCAAGCGAGGTGACAGCTGCACTTACGGGCTGGATGGGAGGTGACACTCCGGCAGCGATAGGACTCAGTAGGAAAGAGACAAAGACGGGGTCGGGGGTTCAAACAGCGATGGATGTGCGAAAGCTCGCTGATCTGCTTGAGGGCCGTGCTGATGCCGCAGACTGCGAGGGGGAATGGGGACGCCCCTGCCCAGGGCGGGGACCTCCTGAACCTGCGCTCAGCTGTCCCGCGTGGGAGGGGAGCAGTCACGTGAGGGGACTGACACTGGGCCGGGCGCGCGAGGAGGCGTGGGCGCGGGCGGGTGCTCGCTGGTGTCCGCCTGTGCTGGGGACCTGGTGGGAGGAGGTGGGGGGACACGGGGCCGAAACGATGAGGAGGCGAGAGGAGGCGCGGGGCACGCCGGGGCGCCCCCGAAATGGAGCGTTGGGGCACTCCTGCACACGTGTGTGCGCTCTGTACGCTCACTGGTGTCCCGAGTGTTATCTACAGACTATCTGAAGTCCCAGAAACGGCAAACTCCACACCAGCTACGCCCCCCTCCTTCGGCCTTCGCGGACAGCCCTGGGTGGGACGGCGGTCCGCACAGGCCGTCAGACCTGGGAGCCCGACCTGCGACCTGTCCGTGGTCGTGACCTCACGTCGGTAGCTTGCACGGACCAGGGTGGCGTGTTTGCAGCATAGACCCGGGCCGACGCCCCAAATCGGGGCTTCCGTTGCCCAGAGAGCGGACTGCCCACCGCCCCGCAGCCCAGCACGGCCCGTGACCTCCCCGGCCCAGGGTACCGCTGCAACGGGGACGTCACTTCGCTACGTTTCCTGCACCTGTGGACCCGAGTGGAAGGCTATTTCCCCCTCCTTTCGTTAGCTGCCTGCAGCACAACTGCTGGAGTCGACACAATGACCTATCACACGTGAAGACAGACTTCTCCCTCTTTCCTGTGCCAGAACATTCCAAAACTGAAGAACGAGGCACGAAGGCAAGGCCAGCTGGTGGAGTGGGAGGCCGCACCACGGCCGCGGGGCGGAGGAGGGGAGTGACCGTGAGATCATGTGGGTCTGTCTTCCCGGCGACCTGCGGTTGCGAGGGTGTCGGGGTCAGCGGTCTGGGGGACCTCGCCCGCCCACGCTCCTTGGAAGTCCAGGCCCTGAAACGCACCCCCGAACGTCCACCTCCCTTCCGCCTCTGGACGGCACACGGCATCACACGGGCACGGACGGGAGCGCTCGGAGAAGTTAGGGACCGGACCTCCCCTGCGTCCCCGGGAGCGCAGCTGCTCCGCGACAATCCAGGGGCAGCGCAGGCCGGGCCTCCCCGTCGTCCTCCCGAGGAGCCTCAGTCCGGTCCCCGAATACTGCCCGCCTTATGCCTTCTCCCCCGTCGTGCACTAGGATGGAGCCAAAAGGGGCGCGTTATCCCAGCAGAGAGAAAAGGTGACGGGAAATCCGCCCGGGAAACCCGAAGTCCGACGCAGCGGTCATCGGCTGGGCCGAGCAAGCCCGGGGGCCTGGAGCCGCTGTGCACGGCGCCGCAGGAGGGTCTGCTGCCCACGCAGTGGGGCGGTACGGAGGGCCACCCCGCTGTGAGCGTGACGGGGCGAGACTCCCCTCGGAGCGGCGCGGGGACGTGAGAGCCATGGCCACCGTTAGAAGCGTTAGCGTGCTCCGGGGACGCGGGGGCGCACGGATGCATTCTGTTTTGGGGAGCATCAGAAGGGGTGAGAATGGAAACGCTGCTGTATTTCGGAGAGAACACGAGCACTGAGAAAACCCCCGCACCACTGGTCTCCGTTACCTTGTGTCCAGGTGGCTTCGGGGTGACCCCACTGGACGTGTGCAGGTGTAGTGTGAGTCACCGGGAGCCCCCCTCCCCCATTTTCGTTTGAATACAGTACGAAACGGACCCCATTTCCTGCTGAGCCCCGATGCAACGGAGGCACGTGGCCGAGTCTGGTTAAGGGCTGCTCTGCTTGGTGAGTGAAGGTTATCTAACGGAAAAATAATTCTCCTCATTTGTCCTTCCAAGGACACTTATTAAAATTCAATTTTTAAATGAATGTGCAATGACACAGCCCACGAAGCTCGCTCTGTCAAAACACCACCCACCCTGAGATTTCTGCGAACACCCAAGGTCCTCTGATTTCAGACGAGGGGAAAACACCACGTGGTGGATGCACACGTTTTCCGTGGCTCCTAAGGGGAGGATTTCGGGACAAGAGTGGCTTCTCCTGAGGGGACAACGGCCCGAGAAGTCCTGTGGACATGGAGGTTAAAGCTCTCCTGTTGCGGAGCACGGCATTTCCCGTTCACTGAAATGCCAGCCCCCAGCGTGTCCTCGGGGGGTCATGAGGGTGGGGCCCTCAGGATGGCATTAGTGCCCTTTTTCGGAAAGGTGGCTCGGTCTCTTCCTGCCTTCCCCGTGAGGACGAATGCCCTCCCCAGGAACCGGGCTGGACAGCACGCGGACGGTGGACCCCCCAGCCCCGCTGTGGGGACCCGTGTGTGCTGTATAGCACGCCCGCCCTGGCGATGTGTCCTGTGACAGCAGGCTTAGCCCGAGCGGATTGGCACACAGCCTCTGCCCTCAAAGAGCTCGGTCTGGAGGGGACGAGAGGGGCGCACACGGTGTCCGAACGGGGCAGAAGCACGCCCGAGGTGCCACCGCGGTGCCCGCAGAAAGGGACTGGTTCTTCCTGCGGTCTGCCAGGTGACGGCCACGCGCCCAGATGTCAAGGGGGTTGGGGGCAGAGCCGGCATACGAACCGGACTCCGGGTGTGTGCGCGTGTGAGCAAACCCTTTTCTCCCATCGCTCGGTGAATTCGCACGGAGCTCCGACTGTGTGCTGACTGCGACACTCATCGGCTACCCGAACCTCTAATTTCATCCCACCTGAGAGGTGAACCCTCTGAGGTTTACAGATTTGCGAACTTGCCCCCAGTCACACAGCTAGAAAAATCAGAGCTGGGCCTGATTTTGGGGGGCAGGTGAGAGACGTAGAACTTACGAGAAACTAAATCGTACACACGTGCGGACCAGGAGACCCTGAGCACCTGCCCACGTACTGTTCTCAGATGTGACAGGACACAGACTGTCCAGGCGTCTCATCAGTACAAGTGGGTGACCGTGAGGACCACGGCGACTCCAATGGGAATGTCTCCCTCTCACCCCACTCGCCGCGAGTACGAAGGACAGTCCTCCGAGCTCACCGAAACTTTTCGGGAATTGCAGAATTCCTATGGCTGCCACCAGGCAGCGCCTGGCTGCACCCGGCTCTCACCACAGGGGAGACGTCGTCCCTCAGGACCCCAGCCGTCACGTTAAGGCACGCCAGTGTCCATGCAGGTGACACGTCCCGCGCGCGGGTGCTCAGGTCTTGTCTGACCAGCTCCGTGACTGCTGCCGTCACCCCCTGCCCAGGATCGTGCACCTCCTCTGCCCTCCGGGTGGCTTGCTCCAAGAGCCCTGCTGCCGGCGCCCCTCCAGGCAGTGGGGTGGGTTCTGTTGGCCCTTTGCCGTCACCTCCGTGTTTCACCGGCTGAGGTCACCTGGGTGGCCCCTGCTTTGTCCCTTGCGCTTCCTCATCTGCACGGCGGAAGGGAAGGTTGCTCCTCACGGAGTCCCTTGCCTGGGAAGTGTCAAAACGAGTCGGGTTTTATCACGGTGGGCGCTCACGGTGGGGCTGGGCCGGGACGTGGACGGGCCCGGGGCACCGACCGGAACCCGCCCGTCCAACAGGCTACGAAACGTTAGGAACGGCCGCTGTCAGTCCCCGAGGCTCGTCGTCACCGTGGAAGGCCTCCTGCCCGGCCCCCAGGACCTCTGACATTTCTTCCGACCACGACCGCTCGAGTGCTGCTTCCCCGGGGTGAAGGTGGACACAGCTGGCGTCACAGCTGGCGTCACAGCTGGCGTCACAGCTCCTCAAAGCCCCGGAGTTAGATGTAAATCCCGACTCCGGGTACGTGCAGCGTCTCTGCTTTTGGGGTCGATCCGAACAGCCGAAAAATGCTGGAGTCACCCTACCTCACGCGTGGTTCTCGTTACAATACTCTGTACCAACAGCGCCCGCCGGGGGGTTCAGCAGAGGAGGGCGGCGGAGGCCCCGCGGTCATCGGGAGGCCTGTGCTGCTTCCCTGGGGAATCTGAGACGGGCTCGGGCTTCAAAGGAACAATCTGGCTGCCCAGGGTGAAGAGCACGGGGTGCAGCCGGGAGGTGACAGCAAGAACCCAGGCACCAGGGAAAGGGAGATTTTGTTTTCCCTGTAAAATTCATATGCGGTTTTGTTTTCAAGCTTTTTCTTAGGACATAAAAGTTCTGCGTCTAAAATAAAAGAGAAGTGTCGTATCGTCTCTGTAAACGACGATGCATTTCAACTTCATTTAATTTTGTTCTAGTTCTCAGTCCTAAAGAGAACTCCATGTTAACTCACCCCACTTTCTGCCTCAGGAAGGCAGACAGAGCTTCTTCTTTTTTTTTTTTTTTTTTTTTTAACACTACGCCATTTTTAACAGAATTAAAATAAGGAGCTTTAATGTAAGTTGTGTTCGTGTGATCATGAATGCTTTTAATTACAAAACGGACATAATGAATTGTACTGACGTCTCAGCGTCTTCACGGGAAGCAGTTCTCTGTGTTTGGAAATGCTCAACCTGGCACGGCGTGTGGACTCTAAGGCACGTCTGCGAACAGCTGCAGGTCCCTGTCACTGAGAGGCAGGGCCATGTGCCCTCTCCTGAGCCTGGACTGACCCCAGTGACGACGGTGACACAGAACACAATGGGAGTGATGCCAAGGAACCTCTGAGGCTGGGTCAGGAAATGCTCAGGTGATCTTTCTAGTTCCCTTAAGATGCCATAAAGAGTCAGGTGCCACATCAGACATGTGACACCGTCACGCTGGACTGTCCACATGCGGGCATTCTGGGTGGGAGCCTTGCTGAGCGCCTGTCCGCTGGCATCAGCAGAGAACCCCGCTGGCTTGGGTCTGTACCCCAGCCAAGACTCCGGGTCACGTTACAGCCCGGCCGCCATGAGAGACTAAGTGAGAACTCACAGCCAGGTCCTTCTTGGATGCTGGACCCACACAGCTCGGAGCAAAATCAAGTGACAGTTTTAAGCTCTTCAGCCTGGCGATCGTTTGTTCACAGCTAGTAATCAGAACACATGGGTACTGGAGCCACTACCCACTTAAACGTCCTCTGTTCACTGCCATCTGGTCCTACTTACAGCCTTGAAAACTACTGCGTCGGCCAAACGTCGCTGCACGACCCATAGAAGAATGGCCTTTCGCGTACAAAAACCCGCAATGACTTTTGGACCAACCCGATAGATACTACACTTTCAAAGAAGTAAACTTTCGTGAATAGAAGTCCCATGTTAGTAGGAAGAGCTAGCTGTATTTTCACTGAAATGCCCCAACAGCCTTGACCGTGAGCATTTTGGACAGCTGGACGCAATGACGCCGAGAGTGAAACTAGGCCCACTCTGCCGACCCCTTTCATTAGGCCGTGTTGGAGGTCGTCCGAAATCACTCCGTGGCACGAGGCAAGGCCGCTGTCTCCCTGCGAGCACGCTGACTTCCGCCTTTGCTTCCCAGCCTCAAGGCCGTCATCGCCATCTGCCTTGCTCACGTGTTCTAGGAGAACCCCAAAGCTGAAGGAAGAACAGGCGTCACTTTGCCACATTCTTGACAATTTCTAAACTGGGGGATTCCAATTCTAGGAGATGTTAGGGACTTACAGTATGGAGGGGCTGGGAGAGCAGAGCCACTGACTGGCGGTCAAAGTGGGTGGGCTTACCTATAGCACCCTTCAAAGCTGAGGAACATTCTAGAAACCAGTAATTTTTACAAGACCATGCAAATATATATATTTTTATAATTATGTACCAAGTGTTAACATAAAATGTATCAACTGAGTGAAAAATCAACATTTGCAATAGAAACCAAAGGAATAAAGCTTACTTTTTTCTTCTACTTTCGGTAACTTGCATTCTTTTGTGGGGTGGGGGGGGGCGTTACACAATTGCTGTTAGGAGACAACTGTCAAAGAGAGAAGTTCTTTGAACTGGTTGGGACAGACACTCTGAAAGTGTGGTCTGAGGACACTGGTGGGTCCCAGAGATCCTATCACGTGTCTGCGACGTCAACTCCTCCCACAACAATGCTGAGACTTGCTTCACTGTGTCTCATCTCATTCTCTCTTGAGTGCACTGTGGTGTTCTCTGGAGAACCCACTTGTCTTACTATGAAAGATATCAAAAAGGTTTGCACGAATGTAACACAATGCCACCTTCATCACTAATTTTTCATAAAACATAACTTTTATGGAATTATTAACAAATAATAAATGCATTTTCTTAAAAATGTTGACAGGTAATAAATTATTATTATATTCAATGAATTAATATATATTTAAAATTTTTCTCAGTTTCAATTTCTAAGGTGAAGATGGATTGGACAAAACACATAAAACAAATGCTCTGTGGGATCTTCAAACTTGTTAAAAATGCAAAAATGGACTGAGGTGGACACGTTTGGGAACTGCTAGGTTAGGAAATATCTCAGGAAATAAAGATTATTTTACTGACAGTAAGTAGTCACATCTCTACTTCTAGGTAATTTGTGCTATGACGCAAATCGCAAAAATTCTAGTAACAACCAGACAGCTCGTCGTGTGATATATGGCCGTACAGTTCTTTGGTGCTCTCAGGATCACAGATTTTGGCTAGTATAAAAAGGGTGTGCGCACGTGTGTGCGTGTACGTGTGTGTACCTGTGTGCGTGTGTGTGCATGTGTACGTGTGTGCGCGCGCATGTATGTGCACGCATGTGTGTGCATGTATGTGTGTGTGTGCGTGCGTGTGTATGTGTGTACCTGTGTGTGTGCATGTGTGTAGGTGTGTGCACACATGTACATGTGTGAGCATGTGTGCGCGCACACGTGTGTACATGTGTGTGTGCGTGTGCATGTGTTCCTTGATAGGATGGCAGATTAACAGGAAATCATGTTCTGTACGAAACAGTATCGACTGAAGAATTAGCTGATCTTCTCTCTAAATTTCTCCACCTCTCTTTGCAGACCAGGTAAGAGTCCTGCCGTGGTGGTTATTCACCATTTCCGTGTTCACTCAGCGAGTCGCTAATGTGAGAAGGGGTCCGAGCCTTCTGTCGCAAAGTGTTAACTCTCACTCCATTTAGCCCTCTGCCGCTCAGCCAGCAAAATAAGATTACTGAGTTACTTTTGATTAAGAAATCCTGAAATTAGATTCTAATTAGGGTAATAAAAATTAACCACCCTGATGGCCTGAGCCTTCAACTCAGCCTTGTTCTGACTACGAAGCTTTAAGGGAACACACAATTTGTTTTTTATTGTTTAATGACTTCCTGTCAGGTCGTTAAAATCACATTTATTGTCAAATCCAAGTGTGGCAAAAACAAAAGAAAACAAAACCCCATATAGTTGTCCTAAGACTCCTTTAAAAAGTTCAGTTCTTACAGGGTCTGCTCATGATGTTGAATTTGCTCTCTGACAGTCCTTCAAAGAATGGGTTGCGACACGTAAAAATTGCACAAAAGATAAAAGCACAATGTCCTAACCTAAGTTTGGGTTTCTAAACTCTTCTGGCTTTGTAAATCTTTTAGTTGAAGGAAAGGAATGATGTGATTTAAATGTCCTACTGAAATGGAGAGACTGCACCCCATGTATGTTTTAAAAGTACACCCATCCCCACATTCTTCCACTCATTCCGCAACTATTTATTGATGAAGTACTACATGCCTGAGCTGGAAATAATGTCCTGGGAAAGACAGAATGTCGTGGAGTTTAGAGTAGAGTTAGGCAGATAATTAAGATTTAATGTAATTGGATTACTTGTGAGTGCAAGGCAGAAAAAGAAAATGAGACTCGAGTGTGATGGGATGCGGATGGGGACGCAGACGGGATGGTCAGGCAGGCCGCTCTGATGTGACGGGGTAGACTGCGCGTGGCCACACGTTCTTTCCACCTTGTTAGGCCTGTCTCTCTGAGATGTGACTTCGCTGGTTCTGTCATCGAAAGACAGAGAGCATACCCCTCCAGCCGCTGGGTCTGGCTCAGCTGTGTGACCTGCTGTGCGCCAACGGCATACTGCGAAGTATATTGATTGGCGTTTCCCTTCTCTTGTTACTCCTTCGACCACTGAAGCAAGTCACGGCTGGTGTCCTGGGTGATGAAGGTGGACAGAGGACTTGGGTATGCCCTCCTGTTTCTGCTGGGTGTTTGTGGAATTCTTGGATCTGTGGGTTTTGTCCTCATCATGTTTTAAAAAATGTCAGTCATTATTTCACCCATTATTCAATCTACCCTCACTCCCTCTGGGACTCCAAATTCCATTGAAACCCACTGAAAATTGGTCCATGGTTCAGTGGGGCTCTGTTCAGGTCATTCCCCCAGCATTTATTCTGAGTTCCACTGGACTTTAGAGCATTTCTATTGTTACATCTTTAAATTCACTGATATTTTCTTCTACAGTTTCTAATCTGCTGTTAAGCCCATTTAGTGATTAAAAAAATTGTTTTTGAAAACTGTATTTCTCAAATGTAGAACTTCCCTTTGGTTGTATTTTATATTCCATTTTTCTTCTACTCATTACATGCATGTTTTCCTTTAAATCTTGAGCATATTTATAGTGGCTGTTTTAAAGTCCTTTCCTGATAATTACCATCATCATTGTCATTTCTGCATCTATTTCTATCAACTGGTTTTTCTTTGTAAATGCATTTTCCTGCCTCTTGGTGCATCTAGTAATTCTTGATGGGATGTTGCGCATTTTTAACATACTGTTGTCTTTGAAGTGTGTATCGGTGGACAGTTACTCGTGGGGCATCTTGACCCTTTGAGATTTGTAGTATAGCTTTCCTAGGGTGAGTCCACAGTAGCTTTTACTCCAGAGCTAGTTTAGTCCTATTACTAAGAAGTAACCCTTTGGGGGTATCTTTTGAGTGGTTTGTGTTCAGCAAGATCTGTCCACTCTCTCTGGTTGGATTTCAAAGATCTCTCAGTCTTCTGAGAGCTCTGTTAAGTGTTTCAGCTTCTGGGATCGCTGGTTGTGCTCTTCCCAGTCTTGTGAAGACTCACTCAATGCACGAGAAGCTTAGAATTCAGCCAAAGAGGCAAGGCAATTTCATAAATTTCTGGAACTCTTTCTCTGCAAAGCTCCATCCCTTCTGGTTCTCTTCCTTGAAATTCCCGGTACTTAAGCCTCTCCAACTCCAATCCTTAGTCTTCACAACTGCTGTTTTCTGCTTGGGTGCCCAGTTCCTGTGCAGCAGTCCACGAAGTGCCCCAAGCAGAAATCTGAGGTGATTGTGGGGTGTATCTCACTTCACTTATGTCACTTCTCTAAGGAATCAGAATCCTGTGATGCCTGTTGTCCAACAGCCAAACAAATGTGACTTACATATTTTGTCCTATTTTCTAATGCTTGATGGTGCATGGCCACGTCCAGAACTAATTTCCACATCAAGCTGGAAAATCCAGAAGAGGGTTGTGTGTTGGTTTGAAGAGAGAAGATACTATAATAATATTATATGCCGATAGGAATGATCCAATTAAGGAGGGAAATCTGTGGATGCCTGAGAGACATGGTATTTCAGAAGCGAATCCTCTGAGAAAGTAGGGGTGGATGTAAACCAGTGCCTGAGTAGACGGGCGGGCTTGCACGAAGAGAATGGGAATTTTACCTATTTACTCAGAATTAAAGGAAGATGCTAATGAAGGCAGAATAATACAGTAAAAGTCAGTATGTAATGGAAAGGCTGCTCCCATTATTTATCGTTTAATCAAAGGATCTGAGTGAGCAGAAAAGCAAATATAATAAAGCATGTGTTCTTTCTCTTTGGTGAAAATAGAGTCAGTTGTCTTCCCCAATTATAAGCCTTTAAATATTTAATCTCTCTGTTCCTATGCAGAAACTTTCTTTTGAGAATCTCTATATCCAGGGGGATCAAATAGGAATAGAATAGTTTAAGAATTACTATGTGTGCGTGACTGGTGGAGGGATTCTCGGTTTTCATGTTAGTCAACTGGCTGCTTTTAGCAATTAAAACCAGTAGCATTCTGCTGTTTTCCAGTTAGGAAAACCAATGCAATTTTGTATATAAAATGGGATTAATACCCATATAATAGGGTTAGTCTCAGGAATCACAAAGAATACAAGGGCTGTTGTCAATACAGTGAGAACAATCAGGCGGCCGGCCACTTTCTGGGCAGCCCTCGTGTAACTGGTTTGCTAACCCCAGTTGTTACTGAAAGACCAACGTCCTCCCTAGGTGGAGAGCATCTGGGCTCACAGAGCTCTGCCTCACTTAGAAATTTTAGTTGCTCTATAGAGATGAACCAACTGGGAAGACAGTATTAGATACAATCTACCACGTAATTCTGGTGAATTTGGTTTTTTTCTCATCCAAAGGCCCGTGGTAGAATTATTATCAGATACCGTCTCCCCAGATGGAGATCTCCTTCCCCCCTTCCCCATTTCTCTCTCTTTGTTGGCCGATGGCCCTCCAGAGCCTAGCATCATGCTAGCACGTAGGAGAGACTCGGTAAACATTAAGTTGGAACTAATGCTGAACACCGGTGCCTGTCAATACCTCTAAGGGCCCCACAGTTCCGGGGAGCGCATTTGGGCACGCCTGTCATGCACAACACCTGAGTTCAAAGTGAACCGCCCTGACTCCTCCCCTCTCTGAGGCGGCCTTTCCTTCATGTCAGCAACAAGCTGTATCCAAGTCTGGCAGCTAAGCCTCTTAAAGTCACAATCTGGGCAGGATTTTGTGCCAGGGATTTTGACAGGACTCAATCCTTGTCCCCTCTGCCAGTCTTTGGTGACCAAGCCACATAGTTCCTGCCTGCAGAGCCCCTGCCCTGGGCTTGCACCCCAGGGCCAGTGGGTGTGCACGAGCCGGCTGTGCAGGGCTGCTGGGTGCACACGTGTCACCTGCAGGAAGCTCATCCTTGGTGACAGCAGTGTCACTTTGGTTGCCATCCTCTTTTACACCTGACCACACTTGCAGGTGGGAGAGCCAACAGGACCTCCGAGGTGCACAGTGGGAGGAGTTGACGGGGGAGAGGTGCCAAGTAGACATCTTGACTGGTGAGGGGGCCTGAGCCCCTCGGTGTGAGTGCTGTGGAAACATGTGAAGCGTGTGTGGCGTGCACCCCATCTCACTGTGACCGGACCCCCGTCGCACCAAGTGGCAATCATCCGGGAACCAGAGAGAGGCCGATGGACCCACCCTCATGACCCCAAAGATGGAGTGTCCTCACTGGGCAGAGGGACCGACAGACCTCTGTGCCCCCAGTGGAGCAATGGGGATGTGACATGCCACACGTGTGCTGGGCAGGGGGGCCCTGGCCCTAACTGTCCTCACCTGGACCTCATGCACTGCCCGGCCACTCGTGACTGCGGCCTCAGGTGCCAGGGCCCAAGGTCACTGGGAGTGCCTAAGGCTCTCGTCTTCCTCTCCGAGTGCCCCTCGCCCCGAGACAGATGGGGACGACCAGCTCAGGGCCCTTGGGGCGTCCCATTTGCATTTCGGTGTTTCAATATTTATATAGGAGCGGGGAAACGTCCGCTGACGGAGAGGCGCGAGGTGGACACGGGCTGCAGACTGAAAGCCGAGGGCTGCAGAACGAGGGCCGGTGCTCGGGCTGCAGCGCAGTGCCACGGGCGGGGGGACGGGCCGGGGGGCGGGGTGTCGGGGTGCGTGCGAGCTGAAGGCAGTTTATTCAGTCTATTTGGGGGGAAGCGCAAATAAAACCAGAATCGTTCTCGCCAGTCTCGATTTTGGGTTCCTGGTTTGTGAGTTACGGGCCTGGGAGCAGGCTGAGCGGCCCCCGGGGTTGGGCGGGGTGGTGTCCCGGTGGCCTTCTAGCGGCTGGCTGGCACCTGCACGCTCGTTTCTGGGGTAAACGCCGTTGTGGTTTGTCACGACACTGCGTCGGCACCCAGACTCCTGCTTCTCCAGCTTTGCAGCGTGGCGTGGCCGGGGCTGACGACCCCATCGCCTCCACCCCGCCCCGGAGTCCTTCCCTGAGCCCCGCCCAGCCCCGCCCCGAGCCCCGCCCCGGAGTCCTTCCCTGAGCCCCGCCCCGAGCCCCACCCCGGAGTCCTTCCCTGAGCCCCGCCCCGAGCCCCGCCCCGGAGTCCTTCCCTG